>JAQIXL010000339.1:0-35840 GCA_034700245.1 Poikilolaimus oxycercus
TCTTCTTTTGGCTCAAGTGATCTCATTAGACGGACGCCAGGGTCGATTGTTTGGTATCATTCGACGCAGAATTTTACGGCGAATCTTTCTAGATAGGTTTCATCCATCCCGAATCCAGGGATCTGAGATGGACCCAGGAGTTTTGAGCCAAAAAAGCAAGTTTTTGCAGTTTTGGGTATCAAGATTATTTTTTCTTGTTTTGAAATGTTTTAGAAAGTTTCTCAGCTCGCCGAGACAAGTCGAATGCTAAAAAAGATCGTCGAAATTGGTTGGATACAACGCGAGAACGAGCAATGTCAAAAACGAGCATTCTCGGATTCGCGGGTGCGGGTTACGGTAGAAATTTCAATTTTCCGCCCCTCGGACCTAGCCCATCGTGATCAGCGTAAAAAACTGCTCTAGACGTATTACTCAGCTAAAAAAGTTGAAAAACGAATGTTCCGACCGATTCTCAATCCTCTCGGTCAGCGTCTCTTATGCATTCCTATCCGGTGAATTTTTCTTTTCCTAACTCATCTCTTGTAAGAACTCACTGACTACGTGCACTATATCGCTAATTAATGTCAGCATTCTCCAAGATTCGATCGATCTGCCGTCTGTGATATGGTTCCGGAATAAAGCCTTTCTTGATCGTGATTAATGCCTAATTATGGTTGTTTATTCACGAGTGCATAAGCACCGAAGCATCGCCACGATACAGCGTTTCCTGTTTATGTGGCTCGTCGCTAAGGGCATCGCGTCGCTTAGGCGATAGTTTTGAAGGGCGTTGTACATCCTTCAGTCTCAAATGAGCCTCTGAGCCTCCCTGAGGAGCCGCAGCTTAATTCTACGACTCCTCAAGCTTCTCCACTGAAGCTCGATGAGCACTGTTTCACGCAGGTATGAGATTTTTGTGGAGATGCCTGCTTCTCGTTCTTAGGAACTTTCAGAAACTATTCCGACTCAACACAGTCTTCGTAGACGAATGTTTCTCAACCGAGCCAGACAGCGAGTGATCGTTTGCGATCCAATCGGCGCCCGTTCGAGCACCCTGACCGTCGGTGAGTCAATCACTTGCATTGAAATACATAACTAGCAGTCCATCGTTTTAAAGAATCACGTCGTAGTGGACCCATTGATAGACTCATGATGAGGACGCGCGATCGGCATCTTCCCAGCACCCCTCCTTGTGAAGATTGCTCACGCTATTCTCCGATACCGGAGGTTGGTGTTTGCAAACTGATCCTGTGTTACTTTCAGGACCCAAAACACCGCTGAACGGATCGTAATTGTGCACCCTAATTCTTTCATTTTGTTGTTTTGAAGAGTTTCTTCTTGTCACAACCTTTCATTATCAGCTTTTATTGCATAAAACTTCTCCATGCTAGATTGTTGTTGGGCAAAAAGCGACTAGTGGCTTCCGGGGGTTGAGCAAACACTTGAAAAGCAAGTGGAACCTTTTTAAAGACAACTCTGTCGTGCTTCAAGACCACACTCTCTGGGTACTCGCGTAGCTAAGGAACCCAGGCTCCTTGCATATTGACCCTTGCTGTGTGAGCGAAGCCCTCTTGCCCGTCTCTCCACTGCTTCATCAGCTGACACAATCGTGGTTTGTATTTGAAACTCGTGCCTCACAGAATTGCCATTCTCCAGTCGTTAGACGTAGTGCATACATAGTGTGTGACCCGTGCCCTGATCCCTCAAGAGAGGGGAGTGCTCTTATCAGCGAGGTTGGCTGCAGCGGAGCAACAAAAGCTGAGAGGAAGCGGAGAAAGCGAGGCGTGTGGCATTTCTCTGCCCACGAGATGGAAGTCCTCGCCTTCTTCTTCTATCTCGTTGTTCTCTATCTGTTTTTCCTCGTCGTTCGTTACTATCTCGAGAAGCTGCGACTCCCGGATCTCGACACGAAGGCTGTCTTTGTGACCGGCTGTGACAGCGGTATTTTTCTGACGCAGTGAGACAGTTTCGTTTCAGGTTTTGGTAAAGGAATTGTGCTCAAGTGCCTCGAAAATGGAATGCCTGTGTTTGCCGGCTGTCTCACTGACAAGGTTCGATAGAGGGTTGCTAATATTTTATTTGAATCAAGGGGGCTGACGAGCTTCGTCTTGCCTCTCGGTGGATGAAAGGAAAGCTCGTCGCGTTCAAACTCGATGTGACGAATGATGAGAGCGTCGTTGAAGCGAGAAAGCTTCTCGAGGAGAAGACCAAGATCTACGGAGGTTCCTGCTCCTCCTTATCGCGTAGCACAATGCTCCTTTAGGCTTGCATGGCGTAGTGAACAATGCCGGAATCGCCGGCTTCTCCTCTCTCGACGATTTTCTCACTGTTGACGACTACAAGCAGTGTCTCGAAGTGAACACCTTCGGAGTGATCCGAGTGACACAGCAAACGAAGAAACTCGTCAAGCAAGCCAGGTTCTGCTTGAAAATTTCTTCAAATATATAACTCTAAATACAAAACCATGCCGTAACACATCAAGTTATAGAGGACGTTTTGTCCAGACTGCTTCGATGCTCGCTCGTTGCCCACTTTACGGAATCGGACCCTACGCCGTTTCAAAACATGGCGTAGGCGCGTATTCGGATGTTGTTAGGTCGGCCCACTTCTTGACTCAGATTTTCAATCTGCAGACAGGAACTGCAACCTTTTGGTGTGGGAGTGAGTATCATCGAGCCGGGTTTCTTCAAAACACACATCGTCTCCAAGAGCAACCTGTCAAAGCTACAGGAGACAATTTGGAGCAGAGTCCCTGAGGACGTAAAGGCCGAGTATGGAGAGGGCTTCTTTGAAGAAAGTGCGTACTGCTCGCCCTAATGAGAGATCTCAGTGACGAAAGCGATGCATGAGAACATCGAGTCCGGTGCCTCTTCGAATATTCAACTTGTCGTCGACGTCTACTTCCACGCTCTCACCGCCGTGTTCCCACGATCGCGTTACGTTGTCGGATTGGATGCCAATATCTTGTAAGCGAGAGGAATTGAAAGTATGGGCAGGTTTATCCCGTCAACGTATTTGCCGACGGACGTGTTTGACTTCTTGTACAGGACGCTACGTCAGCTTCGCGGAGCACCAACTCCGGCCGTACTGAAGCAGTAACCATGCCTTGTACTGAGAATACGCAATGAGAACGTGCAAGTGAAATAAAGAGTTGTAGAGCTTGCTGTACAAAGGGGTCACAACATTTATTTCACATGGAATGAGGATTTCAGTGTTCACCGAAGGAAGAAGACAAGATTGAGGAGGAAAAAGCTAGAATCTTACTAGCGAGAGCTGACTAAGAGAGCGAGTGAAAGAGAGAGAATCCTGAAAGAAGATTGAAACGAATGATGCAAGGAACAAAGAGAGGAAAGAAGAAAAATAAAAACTATGCAGATCTCAGTATTTCCAATTCGCATGCTTCATCTACCACGTAAAGCTAAAAATTCGTTGATAAATTCCCGACGCCTAGCACACTCATCAAGTACTCAACAACTAGACATTCGACGTGAAAAATTATCACAACCTTGCAGTCATCTAAACATTTAACATCTCATAACATAACGATGAAGAAAAAAACGATTATATGCATTTCTGGGTGTGAAAAGAAGTTCATAAAGGAGCGTGAAACACAACGCAAACCGAAACGCCCACGAGAGAAGAGAAGAGGCTTCAATGCACCGCCATTGACTTTGACCGGGGCAAACACTAAATACACCGTTTTTGCGAACAATTGAGACTCTCGAATGTTTTGAAGTAAAACCGGCTAATTGCTTTGTCGTTACTATTCCTCGCGATCGCCGCAGAAGAATTCGTAGAGGTTTCTGCACTTCCCTTTTCTACAACGAAATTGCTTGTGGTCGACAAAAGACTTACGAGAATGGGCTTTTGATATCGAAGCGATTGCCGCCTACAGAGAAGTGCGTGTATTTGCCTTGGCCGGCGTTAATCCGCTCGTTTGTTGTAAGTTCCATGAGGACCTTTAAGCAACTTTGCTTTGTTCATGATGCATACCTGGTATATCTGGAATAGGAACATGGATCCGGTCCAGAGGCCGTGGCTGGCAGCGACAACAAAGATGACCAACAACCACTGATCGCAGTACAAGAAACTTTCTGGTGTGAACTCGCCGCACACGTCTCTCCAATCTAAACCCATTGAATTCGCAATCTTGCGAGCTTCCTCACAAAATCCAATAGCGAGCATGAAGAGAATGCAGCTGATGCAAAGGAACAGCAGGTAGAGGACAAAGTTTCGATGATTGTTCAAGGCCACGCAATTGCCGACCCACGGACAATGGTGGTCGAAACGGCGAACACATCTGAAAACCCTTTATGAGTCGAACGGGGAACGTACCTGTCGCAGTGTGAACAATGTTTCGCTCTTCGTGGCCTGAGAACTAAGCAAGTCGGACAGAAGGTTGCGTTCGAAGTCTGTGGTGAGCCCTCGGTCATACTGACAATTGTCTTGCATCTTTCCTGTATAATGAATAGAGCGTAATGAGAAAGCAAGGCGAACCTGGTATGTGGAAGCTATAAAACCCGGATCCGCCGTATAGATTCGCAAGAATAGATACGGGACGAGGAAGACGAGGATAGTGAAAGCGATTTGGAAGTACCAGAAGGTTGTCGGCTGAAGGACGGCGAACCAAGTTACGACCATGACTATTTTCGACGTTGTTGCTGCCGCAAACGGCATCGTTGCCATCAGATCATCAGATGTGAATTTCCTGGAACAGAGTTCAAGTCTTAGAACGCAATCTTACCTAATTGTAAATCTGCCGACCAACGCGACTAATGCGATGATTCCAAGTTTTCCTAGAATTGAGATTCGAAGATGCAGAGTGTAAGCCAGAATCGCGTAACCGACAGCCGGAAGTATGCTCAAGAATCGTCTTGCGTTTTTCTAAAATTAAGGCGAATTATCAGTGGAACCAAAGCTCACCGGTCGTTCAACAAGTTTCTCCAACGTCGTCGATTGCGAGACGCCCGTCCGTCGTGCCGCCAATTCGAGCTTCTTCACGATGTGTACGTCGCCTCGACGTCGCGCAATGTCAATCGGAGTTTCATTCTCTTTGTTTAGAGCCGTGAGATCAGCACCCGCTGAAAAATTTCTATAAGCCTCGTTGAGGATCACCAACCTTTCAAAAGAAGCTCGACGGCTGTGTGATTACCCTGTACAGCGGCCCAGTGTAGAGCCGTATTATGGAAATTTGCATCAAAACGACTCAAATCGGCGCCCATCGTGATCAGCATCTTGAGGGGATCGGAGTTGTAGACCTGGAAAGCTCCAGCGACTGTCAACAAATTACCTTGTAAGCTGCCCACATTGCCGGTGTCATCATCGTTTCATCGGCCGCATCTACTGACTGGCCCTTTGCGATGAGATACGCAACAACAGGAGTGCAGCCAAATTGCGCAGCCACATGAAGTGCGGTAAAGCCTGACACGTCTCCGTTAAGGTCTTCTTTTCTTTCATACCTTCGACATCCCGTTTTTCGATATCAGCTCCGTGACAGACGAGAAAGGCAATCATGTGCACATGGCCTTGTCGAGCTGCCCAATGCAACGGAGTCGATGCAAGTACTCCGCCGACGGCGTTCACATTGCAGTTACGTGAGATCAACAGTTCGGCAATCTAAAGTGAACATTAGTTAAATCACATTTATTGTCGTTTTCTTTGTACGCCTAGCCCGTTTGAACTTCTGATTGTAATCTACAAAATTGAAAAGGTGCATCCACTAGCCGGTCATTTCACCTCCAAAAGCGAGGGCAAAGCTTCCTTCTGTTGCCCCCGATTGTATCGCCATTGAACAATATCCAGTTCTTCACTTTCTCTGACATTTTCTTCTCAAGGTCGTCTGCGACCGTGAGCAAGGAAGGAACGCAACACGTGAAAGAAAGCGACATCGGTGCCATCTTTTGGGTACCCGCTTTAATGATCTTGAACTCTACGCCTTGAGAGGTACGAAAGAAAGTGAAACGTTCACCTACCGGCATTCGATTGTTGATAGCAGCCCAGTGGAGGAGTGAGCAATCATCCGCATCGAGCCAATCAGCCGATACTTCACCTGAAAACTTGGCCTATAAGCAATTGGATCATTTCACATTCATTGTTTTGAAGCCACTAATGCGTATGCACAGACAGGCAGACAAGCATGCTTTTGATGTCTCAAACAAGATCTGTCGACGAGATCAAACAACCTGTTGCGAAAACGTAAACGCAAGGCAAACCCGCAGCAAGTGCCAGAGGGCAGAGTCTAACGTTACAACGAGCTCATTTGCTCCACGATTCTCAAAACCTCAGCACTCACCCGTATCAAGGAGCTGACGAAGTCGGTCAACGGCTCCATACTGAGCCGCCTCGCGGGCGTCCATCTGATCGGGGTTCGGACCGCCGCTGTTGTCCATTTCAAGCTGAGAGTGAGTGGACCCTCAACGGGTCGCCGGTGTCATCGTGGCGCGCCTCCTTGGCCTCTCCTCCTCCTGCTCTTCAGGTCCTTCGATGCTATCGTCGACGTCTAGCAGTCGACTGTTCTCCCACAGGAGAGGACCTTCCGCCTCACGCTCCTGCAAATCCGGTTCGAGTCCTCTAAGTGAGAGCGGTGAAAGCCGACGGCGAATGCATCAACTACACGTGAGTGACGCCTTCCAGTGTAAACGAGCGGAAATCGAGAAAAAGTAGAAGAAAAGGGCAAACCACTCGAGACAAAGGAAATTTCCGTGTTTCCGTGCAACTTTCTCTCAGTGGAAGAGAGTGAGCTCAGGATGACAATCAGAGACGGTTTGATGAATGCACATGGACACAGGTAGTGGCAACAGTGGCGGCTGCGCCCATGTGCGCGCCACGAGGACTACGAAGACGGGGCTGGCTATTAGTCACATCGAGCGTGAGGCGGCAGGCCGTGGAAGAGGAGGAGGACGAGGAAAATCGACAACCCTTCGACCTACCGATTCCAAGTGGCATATGGGCGTCGCAAACGAGACCCCTTGAAAGGAAAACCGACAATGCTGTTTTCGAAAAGATGCCAGGCCAGGTGCTCCCACTGCGAACGCTGTATCACACAAGAAAGTGGCCGTGGCGGTGGCGTGGAGAAAGGGAACCCAAAGGAAATGACGGCACACGCCGGGAACCGCGGCCATGCGGACAGCGGAGCCGACACGAAGAAGACGAAACCAGTCTCGGGGGCTGTGCCGGCAGCTAGTCTCCCTTCTTCCTCCTCACGCCCTCCTCTCCACACTATCACATCACCTCCTCTCCACCTCTTAACCCACGGCACTCTTCGCGCGCACACACACGGCGAGCAGGCTGACAAAATCGTCTTGGACTTGTTTGACTGACAGGTGCAAGGATCGATCGAGAGCAGGGTCGCACCTTGTATTTCCCCACTTCCTTTGTCCGTGACAGAAATCGCCGCACGCCTGGAGCACAACACCAGAGGCAATGTCTCGGTCTTGTTTGTGCAGTGCTCCGGAGACACGATGACATGAGATGGATGGAAATCGGAAGCGAGAGGCATCTCCTCACTTTCAAAGCTCTCATGCGGTATCAGTAAGCCGGGCAAGAAACTACGTTGCTCGTGGTCATGGCAACACGGAGGATTAGGATGTATCTGAGAGAGGAAATTGTAGTCGAGGTTATTGATGTCAACGCGGTGTTTTCTTGCGCGTGAAATCGCTTCTTCTTTGATGGTGAAGATAAGGAGGAGCGCGCTATTGACCATCACAAAGACCACAGATGATTAGCCCCCAACACGCTTGTAAATATGAATGCAGCGTTTAAAACTGCATGGCACGGTGAATAAAAAAGTTTGAGAGATTTTGAAGCGATGACTAACAGCAAGTTTGTTGTTGACGTGAGCCTGAAAGTCACAATATGAGTAACCCACCCAAGTTTTGAAATAGAGGTGCGCCTTGGCACTTGTAATGATCAAAAAGAATGTCACGTGTCCGACTGTCACCCATGTTTGAGCATGGATCAATAACGAGCACAGGGAAAACCGCGAGATGCCAAAGGAAGGCGCGAAGCGCACGCATTGTTTGCGGGATTCCAGAGGGCGCGACGGGTGTGAGCGCGCTCTCGGCCTCGGCCGGCTGGCGCGGCGCCAGTCGCCCGCCGGTCTCGCCACGCTCTCAGGCAACGACCGTAGAGCAGAAGGTCCCCGGAGAGGGAGCGCGGGAAGGTTTGAACGCGCGCGGTTTTCTGTGCTCTCTGACCAGGACGCGCTGTCTCGGCGACGGGGCGGCTCTTCAAAGGACGTCCGTGGCCCTCGTCCCTCCCTCAGCCCGATAATGCACGGCCTCGGCCACAATGGCCGAATGCGAATGATGCGCCCTCTCTAAGCGCGTCACCGTCGAACGCCTTCACCTCGACACCAGCTTTAAGCTGCTCAACCTTGACTAAAGCCTTGCTCTGGCCTACCGTATCAGCAGGTATGAGCCCGCCACTTTGCTAGCTTCTTTGGACGCCGAGTGACCAGTCCCAGTCTGCCTTTCTTCAGTTTTATGTCAGCTAAAATAAGTAAAAGTGCTCTTTAAAAATGTAAGCCGAAACTTTAGAAGCCATGTCGGTGGTGTCGGAGAGGTCGGGACGGCGGAGAGAACCGAATCGAAACCCGCGGATAGGCTCGCGCGAACGCGGGTACTCGCAGTCGGAAATCCACTCACCCTTCATTCCTTCCCACTTCTCAGCCGTTCATTCTGAGGTGCGAATCTGAGAAAGACCCGAATGGGACATGGTTAATCCAGTCTAAGCTCCAGGGCGTGAAGATGAACTACGGCGGCCCGCAAGACTGGGAGAACTCCACTTGTGTCACTGGCAACACGAGCGAGCATTCCTATTCTGGAGGCGAACCCTTCCGTGCCTTCGACATCACGCAGACGGGTCGAGCGACCGTGGCGCGGCGATGCTCGCGGATACTGTGGCTCTTCACAGCAGGTTGTTAGATCGGCTTACACTTATCCAATTTGTCAGGTGTTGTGTCCCTGGTCGCGGTTGCGTCGCCGACTGCCATGGCCGCCATTCCGTTTGGTCTTCGAAGATTTGGCTTTGATTTCCCGGAACCTTTGTGCGAGATCGACTGTCAGGGAAAGCTGCTCAATCTGGGAATCAAGAGCTTCCTTCTCATTGTTGTTATCGTGGGTTAATCGTAAAAAGGAGATGTGTTCAGCTTGCTATGTATTGGAGACGCGCACAGGCTGATCTGCCAAGGTTATACGTGGGCCGAGCCGGCGTCCTGCTATTCGTGCTATTTACTCTATTCGGATTCTGGCTTTTCTACACGCAGAGGATTGTTCTGGAACAGCAGCCGAACTACGACTTTACTCTTTCCTTTGCACTATCCCTGCTAGACGTTCTTCTCTATCTTCATTATGCTTCTGTGATCATTTTGGAGCTGCGAAAACATCGAAAGGAGTACGTCGTCACGGTAATTCGCGATCCGGATGGCGTCTCGAGGACTTTCGATATCGGTAAGGACATTCTTGTTCACAGTCAACGTCGTTTTCAGGAATAATGAGTGTCCAAGAAGCCGCAGTCCAAGTACTGAAGTTCTATGAAGCCAGCTTTTCCTCATTCAATTATCCTCTGGACAAGGCGCGAAACACGACAACCTCGAGATTTCGCAACGGCCCTTCCAGTGGTGGCTTGCCCGGCTTCAAGGTTTAAGTTAGAAGAATTTTTCTTATGCTCCAGGTGTATGACATCGAGGGCTTGGGTGGTGGTGAAGGCGCCACGCTTTCCGAGGCGAGCGCCCGAGCTTTGATGGAGGCGGCAGCTCGCCGACGTGCTGGTGGACACAATAACGACGTCTATAATGTGCGTTTACACGGCCGGCGGCGAACTAATAATCGCCGGTGATTCCAGAACGAGATGGAATGGGAGAATCGAATCCACAAACGCCGCTGCCGACTCACGGGCGCCGCCGAGGACGCTTTCGCGCAGGTCGGCACCCTCACCAACGCGCAGGCGCATCGGCACAAGGTTGGTTTGTCTTGCGGGAAATTTGAGGATCTCCACTCTTCTGCGGGGCTGTGTTTGGCGCGTGAACAATGAAGGGAAATTGTGTGCAGGGGCCGAAACGGAAGAGTGAGGCTGTGAGTGACAGTGGCGATGATGCGTTCTGAGGGCTCCTTCTTTCGCCTTTGCCCTCTTCGTACCCGCGGGAGCAGTTTCCTCACTCGTCCATCGCATCCGCAGTCGATCCACTCCGGAAATATCGCACAAACCGTACGACCCTCTTCGCCCGCGACCCAAAGATGCTCTTGGCGCGCTCTCTCTCTCTAAGCCCATTGAGATGCGCCTTGCATCTGGTTCCTCTCAGCGAAGAGTTGCCCTGTGCGAGGGCAACACTGACTAATTGGCTTGGGGGCACGGCAGATGTGCTGAAAGACGACGGGCATTAGTGAACGCCTCAAGCACTGACGATTCTCTTCTTTAGTCACTCGCGGAACCGATGGACTCGTTGACAGCGGCGCAGAACGTCTTCACCTGGATCATGAGACCTTTGAATAAGTATCTGAAGCTCACACGCCAGCAGCACCGACACCCGGCCGATCGAGTCACAGCGCACATTGATCGCTGTCTTTCACTTCGACTCGGTCATCGGACTTTCCTGCAGCGATTCCTCTCCGACAGATTCCCACCACCGGTAACCTCATTCCCAGGGCCATCTCATCTTTCAGGACGTGGTGCCGGAGTCGAAGTGGTCAATCGTGTCGGATGAGCAAGCTTCGGTTGGTGTGGCTCATGGTGTGGTCTTTCTGCTGCGTTGCCACGACCGCGAGGGACCAAATGCTGGTGTTCAGCTCCTCTGCCAGGTCGCCGCCCTTCCCTTCTTCAACATCACGGAACAAAGTCGACAGACGAACACCAAGTTTGCTTTGCGAATTAGCTCCGATCATGCCGTGTAAATGGTCACTCAGGATGTTTCTTGCCTTCTAGTGAATCGCGAAATTCCTTGCAAACTAAGTCGTTATGAATCTGATTTATTCGTTTGTTGAACCTTCATGCTTATTCCCAAAACTGGTATCTCATTTGTACTCTACCTACAGAAAAACTAACGATTGTTTTTTTTTTCCGATACTCTGCAATTGTGCGCTTCTTCACAGCAATGCTAAAGTTAATGCTGCTCCTCTGGCATGCAATTGATTTAGTTAATCTCGCTGCTCAATGCACTTAAAAACTCTTGCATCTCACTTGTTGTTGTGCCCACTCCTACTTGTCACTCGCGAAGAAATCTCCATCCTGCCTTTACATCCCTCCGACACTCAGAAAGTTCCCAAACAAAGTGCACTTTCCTGGTTTATTGCATAAAGTTTGTATATTTCAAGACTTCTAGCAAACCTTTATATTCACTACGACAATTAATAGAAAAGAGATCTGCGGAGTCTGATATCATTGCTCGACCTTTTGTAACCAGGAACCGTATAGAGAAGTTTGTTATGAACGTAGGAGGATGATCGTTGCAATTTCTTTCATGGGAGTCTGAAGACGAAGGATCCCGAGATAGTCTCCTCGATGACATGACAGAACGTTAAAGAGAAGTCAAACTCCGCCTGAAGCAAGAATAGCCTCAGCCTCAATGGACACATAAAAAGAAGCACGAACCTCTTGAATGTTGCTGGCGAGTGGCAGGACGAGAAACACCTGGGAGAGTGTCTCGAGGGGCTGCGTGAGAGAGAAGGCTTTCAGCGCGCTGCTCTTCGCTTTCAATACACGAGCGCTTACCATCTGCAAGTTCTCTCTCTCTTCTTTTCAATTTCCATGTGACTGACAGGTGTGGCTGTGACAGCCGAGAACGAGATGCCAGAGATCGGAAACGTGTTGAAGTTCACAATGACAAAAGCGGCCGTTTTCACGCCTCGTGTTCCTGGTGGTGAGTTCTGCGAGGTGTAGAGCAGCACACGAATGCCCGATTTGTCCATAACAACTAGGGGCGATCGAGCCGCTAAAGACCAGAATTAGAGTATGAAAACACAAAAGCGCGTACAAATTTGAATTTGCTCGATGGAGAAGGAGATCGAGGTGGGAAGATTGCGTACGGTGGAGGAAAACAGATCCACTTCTAAGGGTTCGACGTCGTTTTCGGCTGCTTTCGAGGTATTGGAAGTCCCGTGTCGAGGTTCATAAGAACCGAATGGATCCAGGGGACTGAGGGACACCTCGCCGATCAGAGCGTTGGTCCCTCCAGTGCCGGGCAAGTCTTTCAAGGCCGGCTTTGGCGGTTTGAAGCTGAAAATGCCAGCAAAAGCAAAGATTAACTAACCTATTCGCTGCAGTTGGGCCGTCGTCGAATAGATCACGGTCAAGTAAAGACGAAAGATCGCCCAAAGAGTTCAACGGCGGCTGAGGGTTCCGTCTTGTGAGATCTGGCGTAGGCGATGGAGTATTGAAGCCAATGAACGGAACATCGTCGGCCAGTAAGTTGTTCTGCACATCAAATAGACAACTTCAAGGCACTCACGGCATAGGCTTGAGTTGGAGGCTCTTCTTTCCTCGTTTCACGTCGTTGCAAGGGCGCCGGCTCGTCGCGCTCTTCAACGAGGACGTCGGCGCCAAGTAGATCGGCACATTCTTCGCCATCTCCATTCTCACGTCGAATGTGCTCCGGGTCGAAAAACATTTTGTACCGTTGAATGACCCGATTGACCTAAATATCAAGAGCATCCCAAAGGAGGATGGTCGTACGTTGTCGTTGAGGGCAAGAATTTCTGCCAAAGCCTCCTCGTCATTCTCCGCGGCTTCACTAGCGTATCGAAAAAGTATCGGACGGACGTTCACAAGGCCATCAAAAAGATCCTAAACACCAAGGATGCGTTTTTGGAAAGAGATTTACTCACTTTGATGCCCCGATCTCCACAAGGTGTATGCCCTAGACCGCTGATACTCATTGCGGTCTCGATCTCGAAGATGGCTGTCTCTAGTTGATGGCTTAGATTTCGCGCTTTGGCCAGCTCATCCGCTCTCTTGTTAATCTTCTCGACTTTCATATCCTCCTAAATAAATTCATTGAACATACTTCACGGTCCAATACCGATCGAACGAGACTCTTGATTAGCCGGTTGGCTGCTTGTAGATCATCCGGATTGTTGCTTTTTAGCAGATCTTTGAGCAATCGAGATTTTTCTTCGTCTTCGAAGGGAGCCGTCTGAACGAATAAATTGTGCTACGAGTAAACAAACCTTTGGTGGTGGAGCGGGGATTCGTGGGATTTCCGAATCCTCTAGTTCTGGATCAGAGCCGATGATACCGTGCTCCTTGAGCGTCTCATAGACCTGCACACGCCACGACGCCATAACTAGCCAACGCAAAGTGGCCAGCAACTTTGTATAGAGGCTTCGCCTCAGCACTCAGCCACAAACGACAACCTTCGTTTCGATTCCCTTGGGGCTCTTTTTCACACTCTTTCTAGTACGATGATTACAGTGCTGCACACAAGGGAGACTCGAAATCGCCATGGGAACCTCTTTCGTGCGAAAATGATTGGCGGGGATCTGGTGAAAGAGGTAAAAACAGATGCTGCTCGAAAAGTGCAAGATGTGGGCTTTTGTGGTTATAGAAGGGGAACGCGCCCACCTCCTTGAACTTGTCGATGTAGGGCATGGACTTGTACCAAGAGAAGAGCAGTCGAATTGTGAATTGTTTCACTTCCGGTGAAGATTCTTTGCCTTGGTACTTTGGCGAGACAATCTTCACCATCTGGTTGAGAAACTTGAAGCGGCCAACTTTGACGTGCACTTTGGTGCCACAGCTCCTCATCAAAGCGTCCACCGCCTAGCAGGATTTAGAGATTGTCTTAGAAAACGTACCTTGAGACTGTTCAACGCCTCCTTCTGATCGGGACTAACAATTTTGTGAGCGAGGACATTCGTGGCCACTAGTGCTCCGTCTAGTTCTCCATCGACCTGAAAAAAAACTTGCAATAATGGAGTGGCTTCGTGGCAGAAGTCCGTTAGTCCGTTCGTGAAAGGAATAGCCGCAGCGACAGCGGCACAAGGCATCCGAAATCAATCGCTCTGGACTTCATGCGCGCATATGCCGCCAATATCCATCTTTTGCCCGAGGCGCTTTTGAGCACGCGCTTCCTCTAGAATAAGTCGAACGTATTGAGGGGCAGGTCAATGTCGCCGTGAGCAAGATTAATTGTATCAACAAATCAAGAAGCACTTTCAAGATTTAACATAATTCACCTTATCACATAGTTGATCACAATACTGCTGTCGTGCGGCTTCATCCACGTAAGGATCTGTGGCACGATCTGAAAGAAAACTTGCTTGGATATTAAGATACATAGGAATTTCCTTTTTTTGCAAGAAATGGCTATACTTAAGGACTAAACTTACTAATAAAGTATTCGATTGGCCTGGAGTCGCTACCCTGTGTCATCGATCTTTTGAAGTATCCTACAAAACGTAGATTTAAAATCAGTGAAGGTCAGTGGTTCGTCATTTCCTATTCGCGAAAACAGGAAACAACACACTCGCATAGTAGCACGAGAGTGGGCGTCGCAAAGGAAGACACAACGATTCACACAAGATAAAATAGCTTTTGCATCGTTGAGATGCGTGGGCTTCTTTTATAAACATGTGAAAGGCTACCGAAGGGGAAGCTGAAACGGATAGAAAGCCGAGGCGGCTCACGACCTGCGAGCATAGCCTCCAAACAAATATCGATTCTGAACCCGCCGCAGGGCCCGGGAGCGCGCAAGATGCACTCCTACGCACGCGCGAGCCTCACATGCGTCCACTCGCCTTCCCCCGCAAAGGGCTTTGACGAGCGAAAGGCAGTGCGAACGCTGCCGTTCCACGAAAATTGCCACATTATGGGCATCACTAAAGTTCCTTTTTTGCGGATCGTTTTGGATGGTCTCGTTCAGTCCATCTTGATAGTGAAGAGCTTGCAATTTATTTTATGCACAAAGACAAAAAAAAAATTCGTTTAGCAAACGGGAACAATAATGTGCATCGCCGAAACCCTTAATAGAAAGCACTCTTTCAAGTTGATTGCCGGAATGCCTAGAAAGCAAGACGGAACCCTAGCGAATTCTCGGAACCTCTGGTTCTACAAGTTGTTGTTTGGTATTTGTGCTGTTACGCAAAGCATTTAAAGGTTGATCTACAGGGAAGGACGAGTCGGGCGTGCAAAATCATGTCTAAGTGAACTTTACGGACGAGGAGAACTTCGTGAAAGACAGCATTGATGCTGTAATGCAAAGTGTACGCCGACATTTTCACTACCACATACATGCTTGGCGAGGCAGAAAAGTCACGAATTGTTCAACTACGCGTTGATCAAGCAGGTGGTCCAACACATCATTTATGCAACTACTGTGTCTCTTTATTTTATTTCTGATTTCATAATTTTGAATATCACGAACTTGCCTGTAGCATATCTTGGCACGATAGAAAAGCTCCGCGTGTACCAACGGTGATGACGAGAGGACTACTTCGTTTTTAGCAAATGGCTTCCTCGTAGACGCCACAATCACGTTTATGTCGTATTCGAGTGTGTCTGCCAGATCCAGACGAAGCGACCCCGGAAGCACATGACAACTAGCTGCTACCTCACTTTCCCCCACAAATTGCGCAATGATGACATCGATGATGAAGTGGGGAGGCGAAAAGACGTCGTTGCCTTATGTGATTCCTCGGATTCACACCAGCATCTCGCCACCGACTGCCATTATCATGCGAAAGCATTTCTTCGTCTTTCATCACAAGTCACTTCGGGTGTCATTTGCAAGTCAACAAGCGGCGATGACTATTCCGGCCCGCCGACCTTTTCGCCCGCTTCCTTAGGCTCATGTTTTAAAACTTTTCACGTTTCCATTTTCTATCTTTGCACAAAAATTATTCAGTCTGTCCATGGTGGTTCCAAGAAGTCCAGGAAGTTAAATATACTCACCCCAGCCTCTTGCAAGATCGAAGATATTTCTTGGAACCCCAGCGAGATTTCTTCCACAACGATAATTCTACCGGAGCTAGCAAACAACGTGCATATGCGGGACTGCGAGTGCTCTTTGAAGCGGGAGGAGCACGACGGCAGAGCCAGACCGGCGCCGTCCCGCCGCTGCTGCTGCTGCGGTGGCCAGAGGCCATCGAGGCCACTCCACTTCCGGGCGGCACTACGTCCTTCCCATGAATCTCTTCTTCCTTTCGAACCTTTGAGATCTCGGTGCATGCGCTTTAACCTAATGAAGCCAGAGAGGACTTCCCTCGAGTTTACCATGCTCAATCTCCTCGACCGTGATGAAGGCCGATCTGTCAGTCACATGCCACATTGGAGAAGCCGCTGGCGGTGTGTTGGTGAATGCTTGTTTGTGTGTCTCGCTTCGCCTTTCACTGAAGATGCGAGTCGCGTCTCTCCTCCCCGGATGGTCAACTGCACTTTGCGCTCTTTGGTGTTGTCCTCAGCGCCTTCCCTTTGATTCTTCTTCCAAGCCTTCTTTCTTGCTTCTTGGCGCACGCGGCGTCCTTAGTGTGGAAGGCTGGCGAGTGAGACGCGAAATCTGCCCGTCCAAAGAAGAGGGAAGAGGGAGAGAAAAGACGAAATCCAAGACCTCTTCCTGGGAGAGACCCCCACCCCCTTTCGTCTTGAAGCCGGCACGCGGCAAAGTCAGAACGTCGTGTCCTTTTGTTCAGTGTCGAAGCGAATTTCTTGATCGCGTGTGCAGCTGCAGCTCCTTGAATGTATGTACACGTCCCAGACGGCAGACGAACTTTGTCGTCTTTCGCGCGTTCTTTAGACCTTCAGTCTATTCACCATTGGTGGCGGGTCACGACTATTCACATTGGTATTCGACCCAAAACGCGTGCTCTTTCTTGGCAGCTGCACCGTCTGCTGGCATTTCACTTTCTGCACGCCGTCTCAGTAAACTACAAATGGTCTTCGCTGATCCCGTGAGGGGCCACGACGAACTTTAGCCTCGCTGTGTTTTTTGATTAGCGGCATTTCGCAGAGAAATTGTTTCGCCCCGCTTGAAGGGCGGGCGCTTCGTTGCACATGCACACGTGCCTTGTTGGGTGGAGGAGCAAATTGAGACGAGAGATTGTTGTGTGTGCATGTGGAATTCCGGACGAACAGAGATTTTCGTCGAAGAGAGTAAGGAGCGAGAGGGGAGTTCCGTCCCCGCCCCACTCTCTACTCGGCGTCCTTACTCTCAGGAGAGGCGCTCACTCTCAATTGTTGTGTTCTTTCTTGCTTGCTACTGAAGGAAGTCCTGAGCTGATTGAGTTGCCGACTTCCATCGCGTGCTTGTGTTCGTCTCTCGCTGAGAGGGTGGGGGAGGCCCTGGAGTGTTACTAGCTCGTCTTCGTCAATTCTCTTTTTCTTTTGCTGTTCTCAACCGATGTCTTCATTGTCAGAAAACTGTTATCTTTTCCGAATACGAGGTGCGAATATAAGGGGGCGGAGCTCCTCAGTTGGCGCGCCTTGCAAAAAAATACACGGAATGTGAGAGAAGGCGCTAGAGACAGAGAGGTGACGCCCCTCCCGAGCCCATCATTGAGTATCACCGTAGTGTGTGGGTTCGCGCTGTCGCCAAGTCCGTCCTCCACCATTCCCTCTCCGTGTCCACCACGACGCTCCTCACCGCAGGTTACACCGCGGACTTCTCGGGTGCGCACCTGGCTCGCCATGAGCACCAACCTCACGCAACGGCGCTCCATCCGCAATGGCCACCATCTTGTCCGTCTACCGTCGAAACCGGGCGAGCAACTCCTACAGGACGGCTCCAGTTGTCCGAATTCTCCAGCTGTCAAAAAGGTGGGCTCATTTGGAATTCTCCTTTAGCGACGTAGTGTCAAAGAATTAGCGTGGCGTGTGTACGTCTTCCTCCGTGGCCGTGGGGCAATGAATGGGATCGGCGAGAGGCTTCTTTATTTTCACGAAGGAGACCACGCAGAGCACAGCGCATTATGGGGTCTGAGCCAGCTCTTAGACTCTAGCGAGCTCGAATCTTGAGTACTCTTTCATTTAATGCAGCTCAACCGAGAAATTGTGTTCACACGCCCGCAGGCCCCTGCTAGCAAAACAAGGCAGCGAGCAGTCAAAGTATTCGCGTGAATCGCGTGTGAAGGGCAGTTTCGAGGAGGACGAGTTGCAAGAGTTCATCCGAATTTGAACACACAGCCACGGGACTTAGTCGACCACATTTTCTAGCCGCCGTCTATGGGACTGAAGAGACTAGCTCTCGCGTCTGGAATCGCCTAATAGGCGAACAAACAAAGAAATTGCGGGAGGAGTAGGGGGTTGACAACCAGTAGCGAGTAGCCAATGGGTTGTGAGACGACAAGGAAGGGAATTTGCGTTTATAAGGAAGGGATATTGTGATCGTAAGAGAAGCTAGAGCCGTGTTAGTGGCATAGAAGAAGAGGAGGGAGACGAGGAACGTCTCCGTGACAAACACAAACGATGACGACGTCGCGCATAAGACGGCATGTCATTCTCGCCGTCAATTCGTGGTCTTCAATTTCTCGCGTGTGAAACCGACGCCAAGTCCCCGTTTTCCGTCTCACCCACACTTGTGCGCCAATGGTGAAACGAAATAACGCGCGAGCATGAGCTCACTTAGGCGAATTTCCGTCATTGCAGGTGTATCGCCTCGTCGTCGTGGGATCGGCACGAACGGGAAAGTCTGCTTTGGTGGCTCGCTTTTTGGATCACGATTTCGAGGAGCGCTACATTCCCACCATCGAGAACTTCCACCGGAAACTCTATAAGATTAAGGTTTCAATATTTGTGCATCGTGAGAAGGTTCAAATGCTTTCAGGGTGATCTCTACCAACTGGACATTCTCGACTGTTCGGGAAACGATCCTTTTCCAGCTGCCCGGAAGCTCTCCTACATTTCCGGTGAGTGACCGAGTGCGATGATGGGGAGACTGGAAGCGCCGCCATAGCCTTCGTTCATGTGGAGAGTGGCGAGTCTTAATTAATGGTGTGAGTGTCCGAGACCGCTTGGAAGACCCGCAGTTGCCCTCCACACGCGTAGTTCCAGTTGGTCGACGCACGGACGCTCGAAAAACATGCGTCCAGACGAAGGACGCGCGATGAGATTAGTCATGGGGCAGATGACAGCGAGTAAGTGGCGCTAATGAAAAAGGTTGTTTCCCTCCGTCCAGGGAGCCCCTAGCAGCAGCCGTACAAGCGACCCTGTAGTCTTCTTGCCTGACATTTTGGAGAGGAAACATTTGGCTCGCGAACCCTGAAGTGTCAAGCGCAGACCTACAATTCTGCACGCGCTGGCATTTCGTTGCCTCGTCGGAGGCAGCAGCAACGGGCATGTGAAAGGTTCAGTCGCCTCGCTCGTCTTCTCTCGCCTCTTTAATTCCTCGGTGAGAGAAGAACTCGGATGGAGGTTGAATTGCTTTCGCGTGCCCTGACGGGAAGTTCGGAAGTTCTTTCGTCCGACAGAAATAGGCACGCAGCTTCCGTAGACGATTCTTTATATGCCGGCGCTCGAAAACTCTTCATCCTCCCCCGACCCCTGACACTTCGAAGAAGAAAACGCGTCGGTGCCGAGTGCTTCCACCTCCGCCATGTTGCAAATCAACCACCACTGAGCACGCAAGCAATATGATGATCGTGCTTGGCGTGAAGCGCGTCGTCGTCGAGCTTCGGACCATGTTTTTCCGGCTCCGCTTCATCCATTATGCAATGAGTGAATTTTTTGCATAATTTCCTGTGAAAGACGAGCCCCTGGGCCCTTGGCACAAGTGGGCGCTTAAAATCACGTGAAATTTGCAAGCGGACCCGATTATTTCGAAGTGAGACATCGTCGGCGAACTTGTACAATTACACCTGTCAAACAGCAATTTTAAACTTCAGATGTAATTGTGCCGAGAGCACATCTTGTCTCTTCTCAAAACTCTAGATTTCAAATTTCGTTCTCTCACGTAAGAGAGCACGAGGAAGCACTTCCAGCAACTCCCCCACACAAAATGACTTCTCGGTGTCAATTTTGAGTTGGCGAGATGTTTTCCGTCGGCACGCTCTCATGATGCGACTGGCATGGATCGCAGAGACTTAGCCTTAGCGTCTCGTAGACGGCCGAGCGTAAGGGGAGAACAGAAGGAGCGGAGAGGGTAAGGGAGTTTGGCCGGAGGTGCTGAATAATGGCCGAGTCTCATGATTGAGAAGCGTGTTCTTCGTTCGCTCCTCTCAATGGCGCTCTCTCATGCTTTCTTCCATCTTTCATCTCCACATCCACCTGGCACGGATCTCAGGCCCACATGCAGAATGCAAACATTTCCCAACCTTCTGTGTGAGGCTGTCCGGCACATTCCAGACTCGGTGGCGGAAAAACACCATGGGAACTCTCTTTGAACGACAATCACTGGCAAATAATCTAACGATGTTGAACTTGTTGAACACAACACTGCGGCCACCCTCGCCTGACAAACACCAGCAGCAAGTGGCGTCGAAGATCAGAGCCTCGAGCACTTTTCACGATTGAGATATCAGATCCAATTTGTCTTCTTTGATCTCATTATCTTGATTCCCGTTGGCAAGGGCAAAGAGCTCGAAGCCACGCCACAAAGGAAACGACAGGAAGAGACTGCCTGTTCCTGCTTAAGCGTACGAAACAATTGGTTTCGAATGCGCTGGGTGCAGCGAAAATTGGACGCATTGGCCATGAGAGATTTCTGCATGTGGATTCGAAGATTCGAGGGAAAAGACCAGAGAGCGAGCCATCCGTGCATTCGGGCTGTCCGACGCCATCCAAAGCACGTCGCCGTCGCCGCTGAGTACATTAGGGGGCGAAAGAAGTGCTCGCGCTGAAAATGCGGTGAAGTGGCAACACTCTTTTTGTGCGAGTTTTCTCGAAAACGTGCTTTTGACATCTCGGGACTTGACATCCTAGAGTTTCCTTGCTTGCAAAACCTCTGCAAATCCAACAAAATGAGAAAGCTATCTTGGGCTGAAAGTGGCTAAATTTGAGCTTCAAACATTCGAAGAAATGGCGCATTGTGTCGATCTTTCAGGTGACATGTTCATCATTGTGGGTTCGGTGGACCTGGCGCAGAGCGTGGACGAGATGTTTGAGCTGAGAAACCAGATCCTCGACTGCAAGGTTCGAAACATCACACAATGCCACGTTTTTCAGTCATCTCGAGGTTCAGCCTCACCGATCGACGTGCCCATAGTCTTCGTTCTCAACAAGACCGACCTTCCGCAGACACGTTGGCAGGTGGGACCTTTAGCCCCAACATTTGGAAACCAACTACGGCTTGCAGGTGGATCTGGACGAAGTGACCGCGCGTGTCAAAGAAGAGGCCGGAGGCCTCGAAAACTTTATCGAAGCTTCTGCTGCCGACAACAAAAACATTGACAAGGTCAGAGTCTACCCAGGTCTTTTATGAATTTGGGGGACTTGCACACGCTGATGCATCAGCGCGACATGTTGCCCTTCCTTTCATGGTCTGTCTATCGACCTCGCATCATGCCGGCGATGCTCAAGTTCATTAGTGCGGATCCATTTTCCGAGAAGGCCGCACAAAAGTCCATAAACTTGCGGGATGATTATGGGGCGGCAGTCTAAGCACACCGTGGCACGACTCAACAACAACCATTCAGCCTCAATCAACCCTCAACTTTCAGATGTTCGGACGTGTCTTCACTCAGTGCAAGTGTCCGAAGCACATGAATCCCGAACTGCATCGAATGCTTCGAAGTGAACTCTCAGCGGACGGAGCGGCCGAGTCCGACAGCGGTGTCTCCAAGCGCCGACATCTCCTCCAGAGGATGCGCTCTAAGTTCTCGAAGGACGGCGACGAGGAAATGTGAGCCTCAGGTTTCATCTTCCGAGAGAGGACAAGAAAGGAAATTTTCCGGTGTCAAAGCCCAGGCTTGTCTTGAGATCTTCTCCAAGAGGAACAAACAATCGGGCGGCTGATCCAGTAGCGCGAGGTCCATTAGTGAGACATCTGTCTGCCTTTTTTGTCTTTGCCTCTGTCCTTGAGAGAAGAATCCGATTTGTCGAGGCACAAGAACGGAAATCGGGGCGCACGTGTGCCGTCCTCCTTGATTCCTGGAATATTGCGCTATGGAACATTGGCCTATGATTGAGGGTCGACGAGACCAATCGGCCAAGGAGGAAGCGAATTGTTATTACGCTGTCATAGCAATAAAGAAAGAGAGCGAGAGAGACGAAAGATAATCTCCTTGCTGCGTTTTTGCAACGATGTGATGTTTGCGCTTTTGGCCTTTACTTTGCGTCATCACCATTTGCGAAGGTGCTGCAGACGATGAAGTACATAAATGTGTGTGGGTGCCATCAATCCGCTTTGCATCAGAAATTCCACCCATGAACTTTTCACTTGAGTAGGCGCAAATGATGTCAATGACCTAGACTGCTGGAGAAAATAACCGCTTAATCTTTCGCCGTCATATCTGAATCTTTCAGTGTCAGCTATACGGACGTCAACGCGCGTCGGCCAAGCCTGCGTACGGATCTCTTGATGAATCGTGCCAAGACGTCGATCATCGGACATCCAACCCTCTCGAAGACGCCGTCACCTCCGGCTGTCACAACGAATGGTCACAGCAAGTGCTCCATTCAGTGACGACAACAAAGTCTTCTTCGTCGACTCCTCTTCCGCCTCACATTCCATACAACTCTTCCCTTTTATGGCATACCATTTCCTCCTAATTGAATAATGTTTTCCTCATTCACATGCAATGAGGTTCCCTTGCACATTCTAAATGTTGTCTCAATTTATTTCTTCTTCACCATTGATACTTTTACGAAGACGTCTACAGGGACACACACGTTTATGGACAGACTTGCACATGAGGTTTTTTCTTCATTTCAAAATATCGGAATGTATTGTGGAGATACGTTGGTTGAGTTCGCTTGTAGCTTCAGAAACTCGGTTTCCCTCCTCACTCCCCTTCCTTTATCCCGATGTCGAGAACGTCGGTGTGTATTGACAGGCCGCATAGTCCACCGGTGATATCAAGTTGAACGCTTTCGTCATAACGTTGATGTAATCTGCAATAGAAAGTGCTTCAGCTTCGAAAACTTGTCATCATTCAAAAAGATGTAAACTTCTCGCGCGTGTTCTTACAATGTTTTGTATAAATGAAGTCCCCGTACCAACGAGCTTACTGTATAAAGTCGTATCCCCGCTACTTTCTTCCTCCTTCTATGTACACAAATAAAGCTCTTGGTATCTGGCAATACATAGAACGAAGGAAATACTCACTGTTATCTTCAAGGAACTGGAGCACATCCTTCATGTGTTCCTTCCGGAAGCGGTCGGGATCACGAGCGATGACGAACACCGGATAGCGCACCCAATTTGAGACGATCGCGTAGGCGTATTGGTTGAACTCATTCAGCGGCCCCTTCTTGATTACCCAGACTGAAGCCGAGAGAGATTTCGGGATAAGAAGAATGACTCACATGGCTCGGAATCCGGCGAATTGCTGTTGTGCAAGACGAATTGGCCTGTCTCTCCCGCTCGGAATCCATAGCCGACGGAGTAGCGCGGCGGTCCATTGGCGTTGCCCTCTCTGTAGTACTTGATGATCGTGAAGGAGGAGCTGTAGGTGCTGTTCGTAAGAGCCCCGACTGAAACATTCCTCGGTAAGTCCCCAAGACTCACAATGTGAAATGGTGCAAGCCTCGCGAATCACATGTGGACTATTGATCACCTGAAAGTGGGCATTAGAAAAAGAGCAGAAGAGAGCTAACGAGGCTAAAAGCTTCGACGCACCTGGTACCATCTGCCCATCATCCTGGTGACATCCACGTTTTCCGCCGCCGGGTGAACCATTCGGAAAATATCCTTGGCCAAATTCTTCGTTGCGTCTTTCGGCAGAAGACGGCTAATCGAGGAGCCAATGAGTGAGTTGGTTGGCGGGATCATTTGAGGCACCAGCGATCCAATCTGAAAGAGTCATTCACAGAAGCGAAAGCTTGCCAAGTAATTGAAATTGGAAAGACCAGGGATGGTGTTCACTCCAGGAAGAGAGGGCACATCTTGAGGACCAGGGAAGCCCGGCACGGGGATCGGCGCGTAGCCAGGGATATGACCACTGGCGATTCCTTGAAGGTCCACCGGGTCTCGCGCTGCTTCGTCGACAATGCTGTTGACATCGTCCGATTGGAAGGATGCGATGCTTGACTCGGCACGTCTTCTATCGAAGTCGGTCCTTGTCGTCAGTCCGAGACGTTCGAGAATGCTCTCGGCGACTTCGCCCACCTTCTCCATGTCGGCTTTTGAGATGGGCCGAGGCGCGTCTTTCTGAAATCCCTTCCATTCACTTTTGTCGGGCAAGAGAATCGAGGATAATCCTCAAGGGTAGGTGACCTGGTCGGGGAGTCGCAGCGCATCTTGAAGGAGCTCCGAGTCGTTCGGGGCTGATGGTGTTTCGGCGGCGACGAGACTCAAGACGAGGGAGGCAAGAACGAACGTAATCCGTCGCATCCTGACGATGGCCGTTGAGTGTGTGGACTCGAGCGGCTGTGCGGAGGCCGTGGACGGGGGCGAGAGATGTGGGTCACCGAGGCACGGCGGATCGTCGCTCGTCCCCCTCTCCGTCGATTCGACCCCCTCCCATAGCGGCCTTCAACACCCCACCGCTAGTTCATTTTCCGGCTCGCCGTACTCCTCTCTCACATTGAGACCGCCGCTCGTGTACAGCTATCCTGACCCAGATTAGCGTCGAATTCCTTCCCGACTGATGAAGGCGTGAATTCCAGACATGATGTCCGTTGATTCGTCTTGTCGAGACTGCGGGTCATCTACGGAAATGGCACGCCTGGTCCTTTCGTGGACATGAAACGTTTCGGAAAATAACACTCCCCCTCCAGACTGTCCGGCCAAGCACAATTGACCTAAAATTGCGCCGCAAACAAAGAGCATCGAATTCGTAGGCTTTACTTTCAATAACATTGGGGAAACACTCTTCTTTGGAATGAAGGGATGTTAGAGGAGAAATTAAGAACAAGAAAGAATGAGAGTGAACGAAAGTGCGGTTAAAACGTCGGCAAATTCACGGATTCACTTCATCATTATGTACACCACTAATGCACATGGCCACGGCCTGTTTTTTGGGAACCAAATAAATTAGATATTTAAAAGTTAAAATAAAGGTGCTGAGACTTCTCGAGGTTGAAGAATGTAACTTGAAGAGAACGATATTGAGAGCCGAGAAGGAAACACGCACGGAACTCTGCCTTGGGCAACCCGCGGCCAAGCTTTGATTTGAAAAGGAAAGACGAATAATTGAAAGAAGGTTGAAAGACATTCTAGCCCTGGACGTTGAAGAGCGAAGGCGGGAACGTGCACATGGTGTTGTCGACTGGCGAGACAATGTTGAAGAGACGTGAGAAGCCGTTGAGAATTCCCTTCGTCTCAAGCATATGATTCACGCGAGCCTCGTGCTTCTGCAATAGCAAGAATACTGATTCGACAAAAGCGCATACGATCTTGTAATCAACGGGATCGCGAGCGAAGACGTAAAGCGGATAGTTGCAGTTGAGTGACATCACGGCGTACTCATACAGGCCTTCATCGTTTAAGGGTCCAACACCAATTACGTAAACTAAACCAATCCTGAGATGACCAATGATGCCTCTACCTACCCTTCACATCATCTTGACTGCTGGTTGTTCGGTAGAGAAGCTGACCAGCACCCTTGATAATTGAATAACCAGAGGTAATTCGAGGTTTCGTGTAAGGCGTTCCGTCGGTAGTGTATTCGAACACTTCAAAGATGGAAGACACTCCTCCGCCGTTAACGTCGGAGAGTTTCTTATATGAGACCATGCTGCATGGCCCAGTGGAGAGTGGCGGACTGTACATAACCTTAAAGACGCTTGTGCAATGTAAGTCATTTTACCTGGTACCACTGTCCCATGAAAGCATCCAACTCAAAGGGCACTGGTTCGGGCTTGGTTGTGCAAAGAGGACTGGACGGCTGGATAATGAGATTCTGGATCATCTCGAGATTTTCACCAATTGCGGCTTTTTGAGCATCCGTCAACTCCAAGGGAATCGTTGAATTCCTTTCTTCATCGTTGTCTTCCGCCGTCGCATTGTTCTACAAGTTGTAGGATCTCCGTAAAATCTTACCAAAATGGATCCACTTGTGAGTGCCTTGTAGAGAACATTGCTGAGGGCGCTCTTCGCTGGAACGGGAAGCGGACTATTCTCGCCTCCGATGAGACTGCTCACAGCACGACCAAGTGCATTGGGGTCGGCTGGCTCTTGTGGCTGACCATTGGCCTGGGCGGCCGCTCTCTTATTTCCGAGTCCGACCAGGCTGAGAATTGTTCCGATGAGCCCACCACTGCTCCCACCGCTGGTTTCTTCCGAGAGACCTCCGTACTGAAAGAGAACGATCTCCTTGTGAGCTAAAGTCACTGACCTCTTCGGGCGATGGGTTCACATCGTCTATGGAAGAGGCAACTTCAGAAACCGATGCGGGACTGCGTCGTACATCTCCCTGCGGCAAGAAGCCTCCCTCAGGAACATCAGGGCTGGAACGGATTCCAGGGATGATGGGCAATCCGCCGGCCGCTCGTGCTTCGTCGTTGAAGAAACTGTTGTTTTCCTCGTCGACAGCGACGGGCGCCTTAGGTAGTTTGGGGAAGAATTTGGGGATTCCACCGATGGACGACTTAGAGTCGGCGCCCGAGCCCTCAATCTCCTCGTCCTTTGTCGCGTGCTGCAAAAAACACCGTGTTTCTATTCTCCTCAGCAATTTCACTTTCACTTTCCGGACGTAGTTTTTGAGCGGGTTATTCAGTGCACATCGGGCCTTTCACTACCGGTGGAAGGGGACGATGGTCTTGTCCAGCAAATGATTGTCGAAGGTTCGCGTGGCGGACTACAAGTCGGTTGAGGGCCAAAACGAGTTCCGCCCTCGAAATGCCCGTAACCATCGAGATGGACAGCGAAAGAAGGATCAATGTTGTCATGCGATCCCCTCCACCCACGGCAATCCACAGGCAATGCGGAAGAGCTAACCTTTGGGACAGGACTGCGTTGGAAGGAAGTGAGCTTCTTGTTATTGTTGGCGAGTGAGAAGCCTTGACCAAAGCCGGGAGGAAGTCCGGGGTCGTTGGAAGATGGCTCGGGAGCCGTGAAGAGTTGTTCCAGCGTTCGCTCGAGGCCACTGATCTGGTGTCGTGGTCCAGCTTCAGCTACATCCGATGGCGATCCGATGTCAAAGGTCTTCTCGGGGAAGAAGCCGCCTGGTCGGGGACCAATAAGACTATCGACCAGCTCGCGAGCATGCCCATCCAGTTCGAAGAACTTTGAATATTCGGGAGGTACGGTCGGCTTCGGAGCATAACGGGCTGGATCAGGAAGACCGAAGATGTCGTCCTGTGCCGCGGCTCCAATGAAGAGGAATGCGGTCAGCACTGACCGGGCGAGCATCTCCTTCGCCTCCGCTTACCCTGATAAAGTAACTTTTCAATATAATGAATGACACGTTGTTTATCACGCACAACAATTTACACACAATCGAATTCTAGAAGCATCGAAGACCAAAGACGAGAATGCGAGGTGAGAGGAGAAGGGTCTCGGATGAAGATGGCCCCGATCAGGGTGGAGCTAGGACTCCCGACGGGGAAGGGACAGCATTCAGGGGCAGTTGGGTGAAGGAAGTCGAGGTCGGTGGGGCATCGTCAAGGGGGGGGGGGCACGGTCGGAGACATGCGCGCAAAAGGAGGCAATCGTGTGTGATCGGGGTGGCGACGAGAAGGGGGAGGAAGGGCGGACGACGCGCGTGAGCGCTCGGCGGGCCTCGCGGCGCGTCCCCGCGGGGCGACGACGGCGGCGGCTGTCGACTCGGAGGAATGGGGGTCACTGGCCTTGCAGGAGGCGCTGCAGGGCAAGTTGCGGGTTCTGAATGATCTCGGCCACAGGAGAAGCAATGGAATTCTCGGATGACGACGTCGAATTCTGCCTAGCGCTTTCCGCCGTTTGTTGGTTCTTGATGACTCTGAAACGTGCACGTAGTGAGTGGTCAGTGGGACAAAGGTCGCGTTCTTCGTCTGTACATAAAGAGGGGCATCGCGCGTAGCGGTGTGGGTGCACTTCCTTCCATTCATGAGGCAAAAATTCAAGTCTTTTGTGGCGACCAGTAAGCAAACATTAACCACGCGTTCTCACCTTCTGGCAAAGACTTCCCGATCCGAGGGCCATTCGCAGTCCGGACCCTGGTAGATGGGACGCGGCGAGTTCCAGAAAACGTTGCCACCGAATCCCTCCTTTTCCAAGTACGACATCACATCCTTGTTGTATTTCTACTCGAGTTCTTCGAAAACGGTTCAAAGAGCAACCTGATAGAAAGTGAGCGGATCTCGTGCGTAGACCATAAGTGCGAGGCGATTTGCGTCCGTCACGACGAAGTAGTCGATCTTAGTGTTTGCTGCAGCCGTATCGTTCGCAACCGTCGAGTTGTCAAACACGGGTCCGGCGTGAATAATGTAGACTAAAGATCGTCGCCATTATGGTTTTGTGAAATCCGCGTTGGGGGCTTACACTGACGCGGATAGAAATACTCTTCCGTGTACATCCAATATTGACCTGCTCCGACCTTGTTCATGTCACGCTTGAAGGTCTCAATTGGTCCCGTCTTCGACACAACTCGATGAGCTTCTTCGATGGAAAACCCGTCTTCACCCATCACCGAATTTGGTTTAACTAGAATTAGAGGATAACGAGGACGATCAAAGCTTACAGTATGAGACCGGGCAATACATTTGAGTGCGAAAGACATCGAAGTTCATTGCCGCTTTGTACATCTAAAACTCCTATCAGGAAGTTAAAGCATGAAAGACCTGGAACCATCGACCCATGAGGTACTTGGCCGGCACGTTGATGGTCTCGACGTCATGCTTTAGCATGTTGCCAATGCCACCAATAATACCCGTTAGGGTATTGATATCAATCTAAAGCTTTACTGACAAACCAAATCGAGAGGGTTACCGGGTTCTCGCCGATGGCCATGACGACGACAGGTAGAAACAAAAGTGTTGCAGTACTTAGAGAACGCATGACTAGTAGTAGAGGCGTTCAACCAGCGAGCACGCGGTGTGAATGCGCAAGGTTCGCTCCCCGCAGGCAATCTCGTCGAAAAGGCACAATTGTGGTGTGCGGGTCGCGGCTGCGTGTGAATGACCTTCTGCCCCAGGTCCCCCTTCGCCGGTCGCGCGTCGTCGTCCGCCGCTCCATCCCCGCCTCGACCACCGCGTTCACTTCCTTTTGCAAACACCGTGGCCGGGACCTTGATTCGTATTTTTGGAATTCGGTCGACTCTTTTTCTCGGATAGCCCCGTGCATCTTCACTCGCCACATTTGTCGTCGCCTGGGACTGAGTGACAGAAGTATGTCACCGGCCTTGGCGGGAAATTTTTGGTCATCACCTTGAGCGACGACGACAACGGCTGAGATGCACATTTATACAGACAGTCAGTACACTGCTAGGTCTTTGGAATGCTTCTGAGGAGGAGACACCATATGTGAGATGAGGTTGTGAACCGCGAAGTGGAATGGGGAGAAGGACACGGACGGATTCGCTCTACTTCTTTCCGAAGACCTCAAAAGTCGAATCGGCATACTGGCACGCATCGTATCGCGACGGCTGCAGCAAATTGAAGGCGCGAACAAGACCGTTGATGAAGCCCTGGTCTTCCAGCCATTTCAAAACTGACTTCTATAAGAATTCCGTTACAGGGCTTCCGAAGAGCCTCGCCTCATATTTTGCTCGGAAGGTGTCGGGGTCGCGGACGAGGACGGTGACAGGGTATTTCACCCAGTTGCTGACGACGGCGTATTCATACTGCGGGTTGCCGAAAGGATCCTTGCCCTCGGGGCCGAGTTTGTAGATCCAGACTGCAAACCGTTTCCGTGAGTTTGTGACACGACAAAGCGTGCGTTTGCCCTCATTTTCTGGTGCATCCACGAAATCCCCCATTTCGTGACCGAAACCTTCTTGAGGGGAAGAAGAGGTGACAAAGCTCAGTCAGTGGGAATTGGGACGACACAGATGCGAATTCGCACGATCCGCGACGTCCACCCGCGTTTCCCTCTCGTCCAATCATATGCCCTACGGCTGTTTTCTTAGATTTCAGAATGTTCGCCATGGTTTAGTCATTGAAGGCCGGAACTTACAAGGCTGTGCATCGGGTGACTCGTTGGTATGAAGCTGCAGCATGGCGTCCTTGTTGCCGCCACGGAAGGCGTACCCAATCGAGTACTTCACCTTGCCAAACTCACTGCCTTCTCGGTAGATCTTCAGCGCTGTGAACGTGGCTGTCTTGTCATTCTTCGTCAGACCACCGACTGAAGGAGAACTTTCAAAAGACTAAATAAACTTGCAGTGATGGACAATGCAGCGCTGATCCGTGGCTCGCGGGCTGTTGATACCTTCGAACCAGCGACCCATAAGCTTGGAGAGATCGAAGTTCTCTGGTGTGTCGGGGAGCAAGGCGTCGGTGACATTATCGGCCAGCATCTGTAGCTGATCCGGTGGCAGGATGTTTGCAAGAGTCGTTCCATTGGAAACGCGGCGAGTGACAGCTCCTACAATCAGTTAATGCCGAACAATATTGAATCTTACCAATGAGCTGGACAACATCGACCTGTCCTTGGGAATTTCGAGGAATTCCTCCCGGGAGTAGCGGCAGTCCAGGGATTCGAGGAAGACCTGCGTTCTTTGGTGTGTTCGGACCTCCACCGCCAAGAGCTGCGGCGAAACTGCTGATGGCTCTCTGAGCCGCCGAGGGCTCACGACGAACGGTCTCTGCGCTTGACGCAGGTGCACGACGAACAGCTTCATCTGTGTTCGCTGTCGGATGGCGACGGACCGCCTAAAAGACTTTGATCTTTCGGATGTGTCTACTTCATCGGTAGAGAAGCTTTCTTCGTCAAGCGAACTAGCGGCGCTGCGTCCACCGGCGCTTCCACCGCCAAAAACGCCACCACCGCCTGCGGCCGATGAAGTCAGCGTGCTCTTCTTCTCACTGCCGAAGACAGCCGGGATCGTTTGCGCGAGGGCGTCAGAGACTCCGGCTAAGATTTATACATTTTTGACTGACTCTTCGAATTCTAAGAGAAAGGAACTTACTATCCTTGAAGAGGCGTCGAATGGAGTTACCGAAGACGCCAATAAGGCCCTTCTCTCCTGGTGTGGGATCAGGCAGAGGCACCTGTCCAGATGACCTGTACGGCCCCGGGTTGCTCGCTTCGTTTTGGAGTTGCAAAATCTGGTTAATGAAGTTGGGATTCGCCTGTGCGAGAACATCTGAGCAACCGATTACAAAATGCTGACGACCCACAAACCTGGGCTAGCTGACTTAACTGGCTGTCCGGCCACATGCTCAAGGGGGAGGGTTTGAGTGGGAATTCCAGCGGCATGCAGTTCCTGCGATCGACATCAGAGTACAAAAATTGAGAACCTGGAAGGCGCCCGCAATTCCATTGGGGTGATCGCCAGTGAGACCGGGAATGCCGAAGGAGTCGATGCCGAGGAACTTGATGAGCTGATTCTGGACATCCGGAGGGATTGTGATTGGCGGTGGTGGAGGTGGAGTAGCGACGGGAAGCGGTACAAACGCCAACTGCTGACCGGGTGCACCTTCAGTGGAAACGGGAACGATTGGCTGTTGAGCCGCTGGAGCTGGCGGAGGTGCCGGAGGAAGGCCGGCAGCATGACTGCCTTGGGAGGGCTGCGCTGTCCTCACCGGAGCCTGTACGGCTCGTGGTGGGGCCATCTAAACGGAAATTTTGGCTTGTTTTTCACAGAAACTTTCACAGACCTGTTCCAGGAATTTTGGTCTCTTCGGCTGAGGCTCGAGGCGAATGAGGACGGGTCGCGATCCGAGGTCGTCATCCTGAGCGAAGACGACTCCGACGAAGAGAGGGAGAAGCAGAGCGAGGGCGCGCATCTCGAATGTCGTCGCTCCCGTCTTCTGGCTGCGAGCCCCGAGGCGGAGAGGCTTCCGAGGCGCACGACGCCGCGGAGAAGGATAGGGTCAAGGTCTCCCCGGCGACGTCTCGGCACCGTTACGAAGGCCCCCCGAGGGTGTCGTTGAACCGCTGACTGACCCACTTCCCTGCTCACCGCGTAGGGGAAGGGGGGGGGTCTGTCGATCGAAATCACGCGTGTCCTGTCCTCACCGCCGCGCAGCCTCGATTCCGCCGATGAGTGAGCAACCGACGAGTCGACTAGCCTGTCGAGCGTCCGGGGACGTCCATGTGCTCAATTCGAACAGTCAGCTTCCGAAGAAGTGTGGATGCGCTAATTTTTCAGAAGTGATCACTACTGTGTGGCCAACACGCCCAAAGCTCTTGGAATACGCCATATAGCACTTCGCGAAGATAGCTGTTAGCCAATAAAAGACAAGAAGCCGCAACAGCAAGTGCGCAGTAGTCACGCACTGTTGGATCTTTAGTACCGCAGGCACTGATATGGCGAACTTACACATCAATAAAGTCTGTAAATGAGTGAGCTGTTTTTTAAGCATCAGAATGAACTTAAATGTTATTAGCAACGTTAGATTTTGAAATAACAAAGAATCGTCAAGAGACAAACTAAACAAGCGGGTCCCGGCACGCTCGAAAGTTGCCTTACTCTTTTCACTACTGTAGGGAATTGGATGATCGCTTATTTGCGTCCAAGCCACTCAGATTATCGAGGCACGATTTTGCTATTGTATTTTTTGCATTTTGAGATTGCAAAAATGACATCTCAATGGTGCAGCCCGTGCCATAGCTGTAGTGTGAACAAAAACGGAGCCTTTTCGATTTATTAGCACATTAGCGTGAACGTGAACTTTACGAGATTCGCAGCTATTTTCTAAGCCTTATGTTATTATTTCGATGATATTTACAGGGCATGTCGGTGGCGCGACTGCGTCCGCTGCTGTCGCCCGTGGGTAATGCCGCCGCGTTGCTCTCACACCAGCCACGTCGTCACTCACACACCATCTGGTATCCAGACGCCAAGTTCGAGCGCGAATTCAAGGTATGAAAATGCAAACTCCTGGCTTTTTGAAAATTTAACTTAAACGTGTTTGCTCTTCAGAATGTGAGCAACCTCGGTGCCATGTGGTTCACGCCGGAGACGGAGTTCGACAGGCAACTTGGGCTTGATAAGTACCAGAAGCTTCTTCTAAGTGAACCCGTCGATTCCGACAATCAGAGAACCAAACTCAGGTTTGCGAATTTACTAAAGATCCAATGAATTGTAGAGAGGCGAAGCTTGAGAACATGATCCTCAACTTTGGTCCTCAGCATCCCGCCGCTCACGGTGTGCTTCGTTTGGTGCTTAAGCTTGAGGCTGAGGTTTGTTGTTATTTTGAAGCAGTAATGAAATCGACGTCAGGTTATCATCAAGGCCATCCCTCATATCGGTCTTCTTCACCGTGCCACTGAGAAGCTCATTGAACACAAGACGTACACCCAAGCGCTGCCATATTTTGACCGACTCGACTATGTCTCAATGATGGTCAACGAGCAAGCCTTCTCGCTAGCCATCGAAAAGCTCCTCGGCATCGATATTCCACCTAGGGCAAAGTGGCTTCGAAGTAAGTGCCAAAATTGTAAGTAGAAAATTTTGCTTAGCCCTCTTCGGTGAGCTGACGCGACTTCAAAACCACATCATGGGTCTTACAACTCACGCTCTTGATGTTGGAGCCATGACACCGTTCTTCTGGATGTTCGAAGGTTGGCTTGTGCTCGGCCTTTCACTGCCAACTTTTTTCAGAGCGTGAAAAGCTCTTCGAGTTCAGCGAGCGAGCTTCTGGAGCACGAATGCACGCCAATTACGTCCGCCCCGGTGGTGTTGCGTGGGATATTCCTCTTGGTATGTTTTTTTTTTATTTCCTTTGATAATAAAAAAATCAGGCATGCTGGACGATATCTACGACTGGGCAGTGAAGTTCCCCGAAAGAATTGACGAGCTCGAAGACATGCTTACGGAGAACCGAATCTGGAAGGTTTGAAAGAAAGAAATCCGTGAATTGAATCTCAGGCTCGAACAATCGACATCGGTATTGTGAAGGCGTCCGATGCTTTGAACTGGGGCTTCACAGGTGTGATGCTACGCGGCTCTGGAATCAAGGTAAGCCTTCGTTACATGGGAAGCAATTCATTCCAGGTGGACGTTCGCAAATGCACACCCTACGATGCTTACGATCAGGTTGAATTTGATGTGCCTGTTGGAACGAAGGGAGACTGCTACGATCGGTTTGTGCTCGCTCTGCTCCTTCTCACTAGATGAACAGATATTTGTGCCGAGTCGAGGAAATGCGACAGAGTCTCAACATCGTCCACCAGTGTCTGAACAAGATGCCTGCCGGCGAGGTGCGCGTGGACGACCACAAAGTGATGCCACCCACAAGACGCGAGATGAAGGTTGCTCTTCTTGACTTGGTTTGAATTTTCTAAAATTCAGGACAGCATGGAGGCTCTCATCCACCATTTCAAGTTCTTCACCGAAGGCTTTAGCGTTCCTCCGGGCGCGACGTATGTGCCCGTCGAGGCTCCCAAGGGCGAATTCGGTGTCTACCTCGTCGCCGATGGAACGGGCAAACCCTACCGGTCCGCATTCTCTCTTCAATCTCACGGTTAAATTCTCAGATGCTACATTCGAGCCCCGGGCTTCGCTCATCTCGCCAAGCTGCACGACATCTCGTACATGTCACTGATCGCCGACGTCGTCGCCGTCATCGGCTCGTTGGATATCGTGTTCGGCGAGGTCGATCGTTGATCGTCCGTCTTCTCGTAGAACAAAGAGTCGAAATTCTGTATAGATGAGCAGTGAAATAAATGTTTTCGAAAACGTTCACTCTTGTTTACATTTGCGCTGCCATCAATGTTGTTTTCGAACCAATGTGCACTATCTCATCGCATTTCGCCGCGTGACGCGAAACCGCCTTCTTAGCCTCGCCGGGCAATGAGCGGACGGCGATCGTCGTCGATGCTACAGGAAGCGACGACGTCAGCCTTCCTCGGCAATAATGGTATTTCATGCGTTTTTCGCAAACCGCCCCAACCCATCCGCATCGATTTCTCTTTTCGATGTCGCACGCTCGCCGGCCAGCCGACGGCTCAGCATTCGCCCCGCCGCTTGCGTGTTCCGTTTATTACGACTCGGGCATTTCATGTTTCGAGTCGAGGGGCGGCTATTTTGTCGCGCGCGTGTATACAACCAATTCTCCTTCTCGCAAACGGCCATGCCAGTTTCTCGTTGTTCTCCGAATCCCACCAACGAGGATCGATTTTTATATCCGATCATTCAGTATTTATTGTCAGCAATTTCAGAGACAACGCCGATGAGTGGTCCCGTCTTCCCGAAGCGAGATTATTTTTCCAACATCATCGAAGCAGGCACAAGTGAGTTCCAAGTGTTCCAGGAACTTCTCGCACACGCTTTAGAGCTGCACTGCATCTTCGGGTCACAGAGTTCTCTGGCAAAAGCCGTCGACTTGATAGGCACATTTGCGGAGAAGGAACGAATTGTACCAAGATCCGTACTCCTCGCACAACTGTCCGAGCACGCGAAGGCCATTCCTGATCCTGTAATTGCTCTCCTGCCGCCATACCTCCAAGCGCTCTTCGGAGCTTATAGAAAAGCTTCGGACCATTACAAGTAAGTTCTATGATTTTTTTTTCTAGCATTTGTTTGTAGGAAAACGGGCCTCGCAGAGCTTGACGAAGCTACTTTAAGTCTTGGAGGTTGCTTGCAAGTTTTACCAATTATTTTCTAATTTTAGCTACGCGTCGAACTAATCGTCGAAAGTCTGAACGACCACTGAAGGCGACGCCTGTTAAAGAAGAACCTCGCCAAACTACCGCCGACCTTTTATCTGCTAATGGAAACGAGGCCGCCGATTTGCTGACTAGTCACGTAATTGGA
>JAQIXL010000340.1:0-35826 GCA_034700245.1 Poikilolaimus oxycercus
TATGCGATATTTTAAGGGGGTAACCCGACCGGACCAAAATGTTCTACCGACCGGACCCCTTAAATTATTAGACGAAACTAGCCTCTTTCGCTCTGCTCTTTCTTCGATCCGATTCTCCGTGTGTTGAAGCCTAAGTTTGCTGAAGAACGCACCCTCAAACTCGGACTGTTTCTATGTCAAACAAGCTTTTCGAAAGACAAGGCTTTTTCTACTCAGGTGGATCAAAATAAGCGCGCGCGCGTTTTTTGGCGTGCGCATTTCTCTCCTTTGGCGTCGATCTTCCGGCCTCCGTTCTCTCCACGCTTTTTCCATCTTCTTCTTCTCTCTTTTCTTTCTCTCTTATTCGCCTCCCCTCCCCCCTCTCCCCTTCCCCTCTCTCATCCTCTCATCCCTCCCCTGTCAAAAATTTTAAGGGAGGGGTCCGGTTCAACCGACCCTTGCCCACGTCTGGCTGCATTGCACTAAATGCCACACATTCTCCTCCTCGGGAGTTCTGTGACGCTGACCCTTTCTCGTACTTTCAATCTCACTTTTGAAGTGAGAAAACCACACATGAAGAGAAAACCATGGACATCGACGAGCTCTGCTGGCTCTGTGATCTGATGCTAACCTCAAAGCAAAACGAAGGAATGTTGCTCCACTAGGACACAGATGCTAGAGAACCAGAATCAACGGCCGAAAACGCTAAATCTCTCAAAGGCCGACCTTGTCTGGACATGAGCCTCTTTCATTGAAGTCCACTCCGTTAAGTTCCCTTTCAAGTCCAGCGGCTCCACTCAGTTCACGGATCCCAGGTCGAATCAACAGGTTTTGGCGACTTCGTTTTCAATCGGAACTTGGTCAGTGAGAAACAAGGAAGTGCTTTGATGAAAGGCAAAGATGACCGGATATGAAGAGATCCATCGTTGTGTGACTGAGGCTTAACGTTAGGAAAGGCATTTCTGTTGAGCTCTTCAGTGGCCTTGCTTCCGAACAGTGAAGATCGCCTTTGCTCTGAACCCCCATAACTGGTTTGGGATTACTTGAAGTGTGTTGAACGAAAGGGTGCTGTTGGATGACCACATTTCGGTCTGACAAAGGAATGGCTGCTCCACAGTAAACAAGGTTCGCTTCAACGGCAAATCTGTCGTTCGCGACTCGCCGTCGAGAACAAGCTTGAGTGTAAGAGTGCTTGGTTCTGGCCGACTCTACACTCGGTCTTGAGAGACGTGTAGGGGAGAGTGAGCAAGGGGAGATGCCACGAATGCGGGTTTCATGACGAGAAGGCGACTGGGGTGTGTAAAGGGAGACAACCAGGGCGAAACCCGAAAACTCATTGCGATCCTCGCTGGGGCATCGCCGTCGTCGTCGCCCCACTTCCGCCCCTTCACGCCCCACGTCGTCAATTTCTCTGCCACCGTCTCTCGCACAACTCGAAGTCGTGAAAAAGCAGCAGCCAATCAATGTTGTCTATCGCAGGATGGCCTAAATTTGAAACGAGGTTACTAGTTGATTGCAAAGCAACACTATCGTGATGAATAACGATCGTCTGCTGCAGTTTGGTCTCTTGACCACCGCATCTCTTCTCTCTTTGCAAGTATGCACACGTCTTCGATGCAAAATGTCTTTATCGGATCAGACAACCCGGCTCTCGAAATGCATGGAAGTCGCAGCAACAAATCCAATGATTTCAAGGAGACCAAATTGTTTAAAGAAGTTTTTGAGATTGAAAAGTGGGATCTTATGAGATTCAAACACGACGGAGGCGCATAAGGCTGGCGACCTCTCCCTGCTTGGGGTTGGCGATCTTGGGGGCCTGGCAATGTCCGCACTGAAGGTCGGCACCAACGGCTCCACCCTCTCCGGGCTTTCCGTCGGTTCCAGGGTTTCCGGGCTCTCCATCGTTACCCTTCTCTCCGGGAGGTCCCTGTGCTCCGGGAATTCCGGGCGCTCCATCGGCTCCGTTGACTCCAGGAAGGCCGGGAGGTCCCATGGGTCCGGGCTTTCCAGGCGGTCCAACAAGTCCGGGACGCTCGATGATCTCTCCGTTCTTTCCAGACGCTCCGGGCTCTCCGCGCTTTCCTTCCGGTCCAGGGGGTCCAGCGGGACCGGCAGCTCCTCCGGGTCCAGAGGCTCCAGGCAGTCCAGGGGCTCCGGGGCTTCCAGGAAGTCCGGGCTCTCCGGGGGCTCCAGCGGCTCCAGCGGGTCCGGGCTCTCCAACGTCGCAGATCTGGCAGTCGAAGACGGGTCCAAAGGCGGCTCCGGCCTGGGCATCGGGTCCGGGTGCTCCGGCGGCTCCAGCCTCTCCGTCCTCTCCGGGGGGTCCATCAGGTCCGGCGTCTCCGGGAAGTCCGGGCGGGGAAATTCCGCAGCCGCACTGTCCGCCGGCCTGGCGCTTGTCGATGAGATGGTAGTCTTCTCCAAGGGAAACGGCGCGCTTACCGCGGATCGCGCCAGCGGTGACCTTGGCGAGAACCTAAACCAGCCGATTCACTTCGAATCAGTGGGGTGACTGACCTGAGTACGAGTGAATTCTTTGACGATGCCTCCGGCGCGCGACTTGCAGAAGTCGACCTCGTTCTGAAGGTGGGACTGCATGTGCTGGAGCTGGCCGTAGAGGACCGGCACCGAGATCACGCAGGCGAGCACGGCCACCGTGGCGAGCGCCACGCCGTAGAAGGCGAGACGTCGGAGGGTCGACGCCTCGAGCTCAAGCTCCTTCTCCTCCGGCTCGTACTCCTTCGAGGCCATTTCCTACAAGAAGGTAGATGTAAGTTGATGGTCTAAAAGATGAAGCGGCATTGGGAAAGAAGAAGGTCGACGTGGCGACGGGGGGTGGGGGCTTTTTATATTGGGCAAAGAGAGTTGAGCAGGTCGTGGGGAGGTGGGGAGACGGTGGGAGAGGCCAGAGACATTCCCGGAGCGACGGTAGTTGCCCCCAGCGCCAACCGCCCTTGCGCCACGCCAGCCACTGCTGAACCCGTTCCCGGCCTGGTTCAGGGTCAGAGACGCGAAGGCGGCCCAAGCACAAAGACAGGGTGTAGCAAGCAAGCTGGCGACGGTCGCCACGATATCGCCCTGAGGGCATCGCGATGCACTCGTGATCTGATCGGGGAGAGCCTTTCTCAAAGGGCAGAAATTCATTTGAAGACTTGATGAGGATATATGCAGCTCTCTTTGAAATAGCGAATCTATGCGAAGGCCTTGTATGTACCTACCCTGTCAGAGCGAGCGTCAAGCGGGGAGAGAGTTTGATGCACGTCTGTGTTCCAAAAAGAAGTCAATTTAATGATACTTCCACCACTGAATGCTGAGGGCTTTCTCACACATCGTAGTGGAGCCCTGGGAGAAAGTTGCAAGTGACTTTCATGTCAAGCCTGTGGAACAAGAAGAGGAGACGGTGGATTGAATCGCCCGAGGGCCTCATCACTCTCATTGGACGACGACGACCTTTTTCACGCGGAGAGACGCGAAACTGCCCGAGGTGCAACTTTTTCCAACAGGGTGTTCCAGGCTGGTGTAAGATCCGCAACATGCATACCGTTGAAAGAGAAACTTCTCGAAACGACCAGAAAAACACGTTCAACATGCTCTTCGCGAGCGATAACGTCATGAACATCCCAAGAACATCGATAGCGGAAAAAAGAGAGAATTGTGATCTAACAAATGGAAAACAAATGTCATCATGTGGACAAGCAGATCGCGCACACACACGAAGACATAGATGCTTAGAAGGACTGATGACAAAGCGATTCACTTCGTGCTGCTCAGGCTTGTCCTGAAAGAAAGGGACATTCGTTGTCTTCCGCTAGTCAAGTTTTCACGTAGAAAACCCCCTCCAGGGAAAGAAGATCCGACCGAAACTCGCGGTCAGAGAAAGCCGCTAAAGCCTGTTTCTACGCCTTCCTTGTCTTCCCTTGACTAACGGTCAGTGTCCACTTCCAAAAAAGATATAAGCCCTCGATTGCCGTTGCTTTCAACGGTGCAAAGATGTTCGAGGAGAAGCTTCTGGTCGGCGCGGCTTCGGTTGTCTCTCTGATGGCGATCACGACGGTTGTCGTGGTCGTGCCCTCTCTCTACAACAACATCAACGAGATGCACAGCCGAGTCGTCTCTCGAGTTGAGGTTCCCTCTTCTTTCCTTCTCTTCATCAAAGCTTCAGAAGTTCCGCGTGGAGACCGATGCCGCCTGGGCCGAGATGATGAACGTGCAGGCCAAGGTCGCCCCTCCTGCGAGGCCCCGCGAGAATCCCTTCAACTCGATCTTCCGCGAGAAACGCCAAGTCGCCAACAACGGAGGCCTTCCTTCTTGGTGCCAATGCGAGCCCGCTAAGCCTACATGCCCGCCTGGACCTCCGGGACCTCCAGGACCTGCTGGACTCCCTGGACTTCGTGGAGACGCTGGAGAGCCAGGACTTCCTGGACCTGATGGAACTGCTTCGGCTGGAGGCTGCGATCAGGCTGCTCCCTGCGTGAAGTGCCCTGCTGGACCTCCCGGTGAGCCCGGACCTGACGGACCTGTTGGATTTCCTGGACCCGACGGTCTGCCTGGAACTCCTGGAGCTGATGGCCGACCTGGAGCCCCTGGAGCCCCCGGACCTGTTGGAGATGCTGGACTACCCGGTGCACCTGGAGGACCTGGAGCTGCTGGAGCGCCTGGACGCCCTGGAACTCGTGGGGTCCCTGGCCGCCCTGGAGCTGCCGGAACTCCTGGAGAGCCTGGACCCGTCGGACCTGCCGGACCTCCCGGCATTCCCGGCAGCCCTGGACTTGCTGGTCAGACTGGACTCCCCGGCCCGACTGGAGAGCCTGGAAGGCGAGGAGCCGATGGCCGACCTGGAGCTTCTGGAGCGCCTGGAAGCCCTGGCAGCGACGCTGCCTACTGCCCCTGCCCGCCTCGCTCGCAGCCTCTCCTCCTTCTTCGACGCCGCGTCTAAGATCATATTTATGTGTTGGGCATTGCCCGTTTATTTATTGAAGTGCTAAATAAACAATTATTTATATCCATTCGCAGAAACAAAGAAGTGGGTGTTATGGAGGACGATTGAGTTTCGAAAGAGTCGTTTGACAAAGGAAGGCTGTTGCATTCTTCTCGTGGCAAACCACGAATTTTGCTTGTTTTCGGGTTGTAGCACTCTATCGAAAGCGTTTGTTCCACAGTGTGAAGGGAGAAGAGGGAAAAGGAGGCGGAGCGTCTCCGCTGGAATACTCTGAAAGGGTTACATGAGTACAGAACGCCATTTGTAAATCGACCAATTAGACTACGTACCAGGGCTGCATCTTGTTGCATCTCTTGCCGCATTTTACGTCATGCATGTTGTTTAAACACCCAAAGCAGCACCTACAGCAAGGCGCTCTCTTCGACGTTCTCCAAGAGCTCTTTTCAAAGGAAATGTTGCCGTCGGATTCGCGTCTGTCTTCTCACGCCAGAAACAATTGCCCTAGAATCATTTCAAACTTGAGCGAAGACTGCTTGTTAGCGAGGAGACAGCGGCTTCATCAAAGCCCCTCATCGGCCGTTTCACTTTTCTAGTTTCCACCTTGTCTGGGGCCGCGGACGCGAAAGCTGCCGCACCAACAACGGGGCGTATTGTCAAGTTTTCGGCGCTTCATCCACTTTCTTCTTTCTTCTCCTTGTTTCCTGGCCCTTGTCTCAACCCGCAGGTGGACATCCGCCCTTGGATCGTATAAAAGCCGAATGAAAGCACAAAGGAGTCGTCTCCCTTCCTCGGTGAAATGGACCTGGAGTCGCGTGTCAAGGTCTATCGGCTGCTGGCCCACACCGCCGTTGGCTTCTCCATCGCCACCTTCCTGACCATCACTCTCACCATTCCCTTGGTCAACAACTACATCAACCATGTTCAACGCGCTCTCGATTCGGATACTGACTTCTGCGAGGTTTGTTTTCTTCTTTGTTGACCTTGTTTCCTCATTGCTTACTTATTTAGTTCTCAGCGAGAAACATCTGGAATGAGGTGACCGGACTTCGAGGCGGCAACCGAACCGCGCGACAAGCTGGATACGACGCCCAGGGAGGACTTGCCGTCGACGGAATCAACGCCGAAAGCGCCATTGTTGCTGATCTCTCCCTCGGAGGCGACTGCTCTTCGTGCTGTCTACCAGGACCGATTGGAGCTGCTGGACCGGCAGGAGCACCAGGTCGACCAGGACGTCGTGGAGCACCGGGAGCGACTGGAGCTGCTGGAGTCGGGGCTGAACCTTGCTTCGTCGCTTCTCAAGCGCCATGCACTCCCTGCCCTCGTGGACCGCCAGGACTCCAAGGCCCCGCAGGACCACCAGGAGATGCCGGATTGCAAGGCATGCCTGGCATTCCAGGAGACGACGGAGCGCCTGGTATTCCCGGTTACCTCAAAGGACCTGCTGGATTGCCTGGAAGACCTGGGCCACCTGGACCTTCCGGAGCTCCTGGCGCGGATATCGAGTGGTCGCTGGCACCGATTGGACTTCCTGGAGAACCTGGAAGGCCTGGAGAACGTGGCCTTCAAGGATTGCCTGGAACTCCAGGCGGTGATGGACTCCCAGGAGCCAAGGGAGAGAAAGGAGAGCCCGGTTTTGAAGGATTTGCTGGATCGGACGGCTTCCCCGGTGCACCTGGAGCTCGTGGAGCTAATGGCGAGGCCGGCAACTTGGGCGTCTGCCCCAAGTACTGCGCCATTGACGGTGGAGTCTTCTTCGAGGACGGAACTCGCCGCTAGAAACCAAACGACGGACTCACCGTTGAGACTATTTATTGATGGAAACTGTGATTAGTGCGGTGTCGCAAATACAATAAATTATTGAAGAACAATCCTCGTTGAAGAACAATCAGCGTCACAACACAGCCCAGAAGCAGCGATGAGGCAACGGCGAGAAGCAGGGGAAGCGGCGAGAGTCAACGTCGACGAGAAAGAAGAAGCGCGAAGAACTGGCATGCATTGGGGTGTCTCGGTTCGCTCAAGTGAATACTTGAAGCAGCGAATAAACTGTAAACTGCAATCTTCGTTTCACAAACAGTTGCGCAAATTTACAAGCAAACTTGCACAAAGAAGTTCTCAAGCCTTGGGGGTTATGAACATCAAAGATTCCACGGGCTCTAGCACCATTGCCCAAGACGGCAGAAAACAGATGTCTGAGGAGTTGAATCTGAACAAAGCCCGATGCAATTATGATGTGCTGATTGACTAAATTCATGATGAAACACTGTGCAAGCAAATGCCTGCAAGATATTCGGAAGTAAAAACCCTGATGCATGCACATCTTCTCCACTGGGATCATCATGGTCACATAAAAACTGTCAGCATACAGTGGTGCATTCTAACAAGTCGAGTCTCTTCAGATGAAAACGACTTGTTGTGGCTGAAGATGCTGCGGCAATAATCCGTGTTAGATGAGTTCTCAAAGATTTCACCGATTTCAAGTTCATTTGTTGGCTCGAAAAGTCGGCTGTTGAGCGGATTTCCTTTCTCTCAACCTGTTTGGACAAGAAAACCGTTAGCTGAGGGCGACACCTGCGCTTTCTCTCCGAATCCTTTCAAGGCGAGTTTTGCCTAGGCCACTTCCTATATAAGCCGGCTTGCTGTCCACAATGGCATCCTCTTCAGTGAGATGTCAGAGAAGAAGCTGAACCTTGAGCGTGAGGCCTCGTCGCTGCGACGAGTGGCCTTCGCTGGCATCGCCCTGTCGACGGCCGCCACCCTCGTCTGCGTCCTCGCCGTGCCTCTCCTCTACAACTATCTCCAGCGAATGCAGTCCCTCATGCAGAACGAGGTCGACTTCTGCAAGAGCCGCTCCGGCAACGTCTGGCGAGAGGTCACCCGCACTCAGGTAACTTTTCTTCCATTGACTGCAACGGCATCATCTTAGGTTCTCGCTCAAACCGCCAAGGCTTCGCGCCAGAAGCGTCAGACCAGCGGTTGCTGTGGCTGCGGAGTCTCGCTGGCCGGACCTCCTGGACTTCCCGGACCGGATGGAGTTGATGGAGAAGATGGCCCGGCTGGACTTCCAGGAGCTCCTGGAAGAGATGCCGAGTTAGTTGGAGCTCCTGTTGCCCCTGCTGCCGCCTGCGACAATACCTGCGAGTCTCCAGCTGGAGCACCTGGAAACCCTGGACCAAAGGGGTCTTCTGGACGACCTGGTGCACCTGGTCTACCTGGAGCAGCTGGAGCGCCTGGAGCGCCTGGAGAAGCCGGGCCTCAAGGACCCGCTGGAGCTGATGGAGAACCTGGAGCACCTGGAGCTCCTGGACTTGACGGAATCGTCACTGAAGTCGCTGGGCCTGAGGGACCCGTCGGACCTCCTGGAATTCCCGGAGAACAAGGACCTTCTGGACTTGCTGGAGCGCCGGGACGTCCTGGAGAGCCTGGACCTGCTGGAGAGCCCGGAGACGCTGGACCACCTGGACCTGACGGAAACCCTGGAGCTGATGGAACTCCCGGAGAGCCCGGAGCTGCTGGAGGCGGTGGCGGTTGCAGTCACTGTCCCAGCCCTCGCACTGCTCCCGGATATTAAGTTATTAAACCCAATAAATATTTATTTTCGTTGATTTGTTTTCCAAACTCTTTCAAACTTGAGAACTTGATCACCTGCGTCCAGACAGTGCAGGGCTGCTCATCAGTCATCACAGTAGAAGTGAACGCCTGGAGATTTCTTTGTCTTGTCGGAAGAATTTTGCATTAATGGATGTGTGAACTTCACCACGTTCGGCTTTTGTGATTCGTGAAGCACAAAAAGTCTAGCCGAATGTGTTGAAGCATAGTGTCTTTACCAAAAAAGGTGTAGGCCAAGGATGCCTTTCGAGCTGTTTTCTCAAACACTTTCCCGTGATTTTTTTTGCAAAACAAAAAGAATAAAAAAGAGCAAGTGGTATGGAAAATAATATCGGGCCAAACTCCTGCGAAAAATGCATAAAAAGAGCAGTCTCCAACGATTTCCTCTTCAAAATTTGCACGGAATACAACCTCGAGGGTTTTCAGTTGTGAATGCAACACGCTCATTGGTGAACTCTTTATTTTGAATCGTCTTGAGGCACTTTTGAGAGAGTTTGAAGATGAAAAACAGAGACAAAAACTCTTGCCGTGACAAGCCTCGTTGTTGCAGTTACTCTTCCTTCTTCTCTTCCTCGGGCTTCGCTTCTCCATCGCCTCCTTCGGCGGGCTTGTCCTCAGCTGGCGCTGGAGTCGGGTCTCCAGGGCAGGGACAGTAGCGACCAGCGGACGCCTGTCCTTCCTTGCCGGATTCTCCAGACTTGCCGTCCGTGCCGGGCTCTCCAGCCTTTCCAGCCGGTCCGATAGGTCCCGGAAGTCCGGTGTTTCCGTTAGGTCCAGGCAGTCCATCGAGACCGGGAAGACCGGGAATTCCAGGCGCTCCCTGAGGTCCGATGGGTCCTTGACGCGCGATGGCGTGCACTGCAGGTCTTCCATCGAGTCCAGGGTCTCCGGTCGCTCCAGGGGCACCGGGTTGTCCGCGCTCTCCGGGTGGTCCGGGGAAGCCAGCTCCAGCTCCGATCGAAGGACGGCCAGGGACTCCGTTCTTGCCGGGAAGTCCAGGAGCTCCAGGGGGTCCGGGGAAGCCGGGCTCTCCAACGGGTCCGGGGGAGCTGGGGCAACGCTGGCAGGCCGTGTCCAGAGGGCAGTTACCGTAGCTCGCCTGACCAGCGACTCCGGCTTGGCCAGCCTCTCCGGGGAATCCACGATCTCCGGCTGGTCCAGTAGGTCCCTGAGGTCCGGGCGGACCGGGTGGGCAGAGAGGTCGCACCGGAGCGCTGCAGGCGCACCAGGCAGGAAGCTGGCTGAACTGGCGCTTGGCCTTGGCGGAGTCGCGCCTCTCGCGGATGAAGGGGTTCTCGCGGGCGACGCTTGGTGGAGTCACCATGACCTGGATATCCATGAGCTTGTGCCAGAAGGAGTCGGCGTCGGCGCGGAAGGCAGCCATGCCATCGCGGACGTTGTCTTCGACCTCGCCGATGGAGAAGTAGAGCGAGGGCACGACGCCGAAGACGGCAACGAGGGTGACGGGGATCACGCAGCAGGCGAGGCCTGCGAGGAGCTTCTCCTCGAACATCGTCCTCGAGGGGGTGACTGAGGAGCCTGGAAGTGGGGACGACCTTATAAGGGTGGGTTCCGGTGTGGCTCGAGGGCAGGAGGGGGCGCGGCAAGGAGCGGCAGTCTCTTCACTTTACACACGGACGAGTCGCTGCCACAGACGCGGGACAAAGCAGGGAAACGACGGTGGAGGTCAGGTCGTGCGATGCAGGGGAAACGGTGGCGTCTCTTCTCACCGACGACGGGTTCCGAAGAGACATCGCAAGTCAAGGTCGGACGTGACACCATTTCTCAAACCTCAAAACCATCTTCACACTTCTTTACATGTTCACCAAACTTGACATCGACATCTGATTTGATTATCAGCCTCATTAGTTTCCTGCATGCTTTGACAAGAATTGTGACAACTTACAACTCACAAGGAATTCAGTGATACTCAAAATGTTGGTGAAAGCTGAAGAATCTCCTCTCAACTTGATCCTGGTTCTGAAGGGATCCCTTTCCTGCTTTCACCAGCTTCGTGGCAGCGTATCTTCTAGCGTTTTCCCCGAGCTGGTTCGACGGTAGTTTCAAGGGGCGGTTCGGTCTTCACCCCATCTCAAGTCGACGTCAATCGCTAAGTGCCGCCACGTCTTCCTTTCGAGGGGTGGGCAGAAAATTCGTCTTACCCCAGTGAAAGTGAGGGGGCCGCCAGTGTGAATGAGCCCTTCTGGTACAAACCTTTATGCAATGCCGCAAGACCGAGATAGAAATCCTAGTCATTATGTGGCTTTTGATTGGACAGCTGAGGGTCGTACAAGAATTACCTCCTAAGTTGCCATCCTATTTTCAGGCCTTGCTCTTCTTATCGCCGCCCTGGTTGTTGAAGAGAGGCTCAACTTGGTCGAGCACCTGCTTGACATTTTCGGGTCTCGTCGGGCAAGGGCAGAGTCGGCGGTCGTCTTGCACTGCACCCGCTCCAGTTTCTCCAGCGCTGCCATCTTTGCCAGAAGCACCAGCTTTGCCCGCCGGGCCGACTGGTCCGGGCGCTCCAGTTGTTCCAGATGGTCCCTTGCGTCCATCGAGTCCAGGCATTCCAGGGATTCCAGGCATGCCCTGAGGTCCGATCGGTCCTTGAACGGGGCGGGCATGAACGGCGGGTCGACCATCGGTTCCGGGATTTCCAGCGGGCCCAGGTGCTCCAGCCGCTCCACGTGGGCCAGGGGGTCCAGGATAGCCGCCACCAGCTCCGATCGAGTTGCGGCCAGCTGGTCCAGGTCGTCCAGGCATTCCGGGAACTCCGGGAGGTCCAGGAAGACCGGGTTCTCCTTTCGGTCCTTGAGCAGCCGGACAGCGCTGACAAGCTGTTTCCACAGGACAGTCACCGATGCTGACGCTTCCTCCAGAACCGGGATTGCCGGGCATGCCGGGGAAGCCAGCGTCTCCTGCTGGTCCGCGCGGTCCGGGAGCGCCTTTCGGGCCTGGCGGGCACAGCGGTCGCACCACTTGTTGATAGCAGTTACAGAACGCCGGAAGCTGTCCAAATTGACGCTTGGTCTTGACGGAATCGCGCTTCTCGCGAAGGAAGGGATTCTCACGAGGGAGGCTGGGTGGAATCACCATGACCTGGATGTTCATCAGCTGGTGCCAGAGGGCGTTGGCGTCCGAGCGGAAGGAAGCTATGCCATCGCGCACGTTGTCCTCCACATCGTGAATGGAAAAGTAGATCGAGGGCACAACTCCGAAGACTGCGACCAGGGAGACGGGGATGACGAGACAGGCGAGGCCCGTCAAGAGCTTCTCCTCGAGCATCGTACTCAAGGTTTCGACTGGAGAAGGTGCGACGCGCAAGGTCGGTGGGTGGTTTTTATATTGTCAGAGGTCGATCTGAGTATTCTGGTTGTCTTCTGTGAAGAAAATGACGACGAGAGGAGAGTCGAGATGGTGATACGGTTTTCGGTTACTGGCACTGCTACTCTCCCTGTTTCCCGCCTCCTTAACGAGACCCGCATCAATGTTGGACTGCTTTAGCGGTGCCTGAGCTCCACCCCGTAATGTCTCTTTCTGGCACACATTGCAGGGAAGAAAACTGTTATTAGTGTAGTCTTCATCATAAAACTAAGCACTTGGCAAAGCGCAGCCCAGGGAACCGAGGACGAAAAGCGAGAATGATATACGGTACCAAGTGGTTTCTTAGTCTCTCCCCCACAGCAGAAAACGAGCGATATTGCACATTGAGATTGCAGTTCCTCCAGTTAGTGAATCGGCCGGTTTTCGGTTGTCAAGAAGACAGAATACGGTATAGCTTGTGGCTGACGTTCAGAGGCACTTCCGTCATTGTCCCACAAGGTGAAAGTTTTCTCGTTTGACACTACACTCTTTTGTTGCTGGTGATGAGCAGTTCACCCGGTGAAGACGCTAGACAAAAGGAACTTGAGGTCGGTAAGTGCAAGGGTTCACGTGCATTTTCGAGCACGTCCCTCTTTTTTCTCATGCAAGAGGAGATTGTCCATTCCTTCGAGAACAACAAATCACGTCCCAACCCAACCCCAATTCTCAAGTAAATCAGCCGGTTTTTCGCTACATTCGCGAGCACAAAAAGGCCTCTCGAACACGACGGAAGTCATCATTAGAAGAAACCCCCTGCCGCTCATTGCAACGGAAAAGAATTAGGCTAACGGCGTCTGACATGCGAAGCTTTATGTGCTGCTTGAAGCACCATGACAATGAGCAAAAGCGTTGATTGTGATCCTATCGCGAATAAATATGTTTATTACAAGGTTGGGGATAAGTTATTTTATGCGTGATTGGCCACGTATTCCAAACAGACAGTCGGGAGACGGACTCGGAACTTCCAGAGATCAGTGGTGATGCGGAAGAAAGGTTCTTCCATGGGAACTTCAAAGACACGGGGAGAGGGAGTTGAGATGACGGAAGGAGAGGCAGAAACACAAGAGACTCGAGAAGAAACGACCGAGAAAGCCGAGAAGGGCGAGGCAAGGCCCGAGCTGTTCAAACTGTTCCTTCGACTGGTGTCTCGAGAGATGGGCGAGATCGAGGAAAGAGAGCTGCTCGACGCACCACAGTCACTCGTCTCCGAGTTGGCCGGCGATCTCGGTGGGCTGCCACCAGTGGAGTCACGCCTTTAGAGAGAGACAGTTACAATCAGCGAAGAGCGCGCTTACTCTTTGTCGGAAGAGGAGCAGGATGAGATCCGAGTGCGCTTTGGTGGAACTTCCGACTTTCCTTCCGCTGCTAAGTAATGTTCTCGCATACGGAGCACATTGTACGCCGTGGTCCTCGACGTTCCGAAAAGCTTTGAGGCATGTTGCACCGCGCTTGAGATCGTATTCCCCCGCGCAATCAACCTTCAAGTTCAAAGTTCAACGAAACTACAGTAACCACTTACCTCTCCATAGTTACAATGAGGCTTCGCTTGCCTCGAAGGGTCAATCGCTTTCGAGAAGAAGCAGAAGACGACGAAGAAGAGGAAATGGAATGTGGAGCCATTGTTCAATTTCAATTAGAGAGCAGATAAAAAGAATTGGAAGTGGCACCAATAAAATTCTTTACGCACCGTTAGCCTTAGCTCTTCTCTCACAGAAAAGCCGAGTGCCCTCTGGATGGCAATTATAAAGGCGTGCCCTCTCTCTCCGTCCAGGTTTGGCCAACACACGAAGCCTCACAATAGGTGAGATTTTCACGTTTCCAGTCCAGCATCATCCCCTCTCTCTCTCTCCTCCTTCAGCGATCCGGACGACAGGCGTGGATCGCCTTCTTCTCCCCCTTCTTCTTCTTCCCCCCGTCATTAGCCGCTTCAACGGCCACCTTGACCAAACAATGCGCCCTGTGAAGAAGGCTGCGCCTCGCAAGCCTTAGGGAAAAACCTGCCGACCCGCGTCTCTCTTTCTCCTTCTCAGAGGGGACGCGAGCTCGAAAAAAAGCCGGATAATGAGCACTGCGACGAGCCTCCAACACCTTCTTCTTATCGGCTGAAAGTCGAAAACTGAACTCGGCAACTGCCTGGGGGGAGGAGGTCCGGTGTCAGGCGACAATGCTCAAGGAGGATCGCTTTAATGACCGTAAACTGCTAACGGCGCGACAATTTATGACCCTTTGTTGAGAGCGCCGAGCCCCAGGCTCGCGAACAAGAAAGAAGCGGCTGCTCTCATGAGACGACATAGTGAATAGGAATGGCTAGCCGCCTTGGGGGAGAACGGCGAATCAGCGGATTCACTTGGTCTTGCTTTTGTCTGACAATAACAGTAACCTCGTGGGCAGTGCTAGACAGCGAGCAATGTGCTAATGGGCATAGAAGAGGTGGAGAATGAGAAGGACCCCCTATCATGGGCCTGTTCGCAACATGTCGCTTCCGTTCTCTTAGAGAAGAGCACTGACAAGCCAATTTTCACGCATACCACAGCGATTAGCGCGCTAGTTCGGGGAAGGGAGAATCGTCTGATTGGGAAGACAAAGAGGCAGGAAACTGATTCTTCCCTATGGTGTAGGCTATACATGAATGAGCATAGAACTTATTTATTCATTCAAGCAACTGTTCTCAAAAAGTAGCCCGAACGTGACGTTTGAAGAAGTGAACAAGGAAGTGTTTACATGCGAGTGGCCGAATTGTTCGAAAAAAGGCGCGAGGAGGGGGAAGAAAGAAGGCGCGAGGTGTGTCCGCGGCCGACCGCGCAACGTGGCGACAACAAGAAGAGAAGCGAGGCCGCGGAACAAGGCGAGATTCCTCCTCTCCGCGCGCGCTCGTCCGACGACCAGCGGCCTCCCCTTCTTTCCGCGATGTCGCCTTGGCTCTCGCTCAGGGCCGGGAGTGGTCTCCATGTTGCCTATTTCTGCTTTATTGAAAGCTTTAAAGTTTTCAAGAAAGAAAACCTTTCACGAACTGTTGAAGAAGAATTTAGCAACATTTTGGATTCTTCTATCTGCGACCGCATCATTCACGGGCGATCATGTAAAAACGCCGGCGCGAACTAGTCCTTGTCAGGTTTCGGCCGCGTCTCTCCGTTGACTTTTTGCTAATAAGACTTCGAGGACTTTTGGCTACTGTGGGCCGCGATGACTACTTGAAGGCTGTCTTTTGTGAAGGAATTAGAGAGTTCTCTTTTTGTTCTCACGCGTTTTTGCGCGTCTCTGTGGGTGAGAAGCCCGTGCGAAGGGGGAAGAAGAGATCCGGGCACGAGATGGCGAGACACCCTGCTCCGAGAGAATGATGCTACGCCGCTTCCCCCCTCAGCCCTCCAGTCATGCCTTTTTCTTGCGTTTTCTTTGTTCGACTCTAGCGGCGACACCTCTCACCGCTGGGGGAGGAAGCCGATTTGCCTTGAAACAACAAAGGTTTCGCTATTTCGCACGTGTTCAGAGATGTCTGGCGATTGCCTTCTTTAACTGGGCACAGCACAAGGTATAAATGGGTCTAGATCCATGAAGCTGCATTGACAAGATTGTGAGCTTTGACTGAATCGGCGCCTTCTTGCACTTATCCGTCAACACGCTTGAATGTGCTTTGGTCGTTATCGTCTTTTCCGCGCGGAGCCTGCCGCGGAGACTGTGACCACTGGATGGACGAGGAAGCAAAATTCTTCGACAAATTCTTCTTTCTGTCTCCTCTTTGTCGGCACCTCAAAGGATCGGGCATTTCGGTTTTCACGCCTGAGGAAGCTTCTCGCTGGCGCCACCACCTGCTACCTCTCAGCACATTGAAGAGCTTCGTTTCCTGTTCCAAGTGGATTATTTACAGGGGGACCAAACCTTGCTTGCTCTTCTGCTAAAGGAAACATAAATTTGTCTCGTTTTGGGTTCGATGCGATGGGATCGCCTCTGACCTGGACCCGCTTCCTTCTACAGATTGTTCAGATTCTTCGTCAATCTGCCATTTGGAAGCCGCTTTCCAACAAATCATCACTCTTTCAAGGAGAAACTGTTCATCCGGAAGAAAATCGTTCTCAGCGGCGAAAAAAGCTTGTTCTATGTCCAGAATAAGGGGAGTCGAGCTTGTTTTGACGCGCGCGGGGCGAGGGGCCAGCGGATGTCCGACTTGCTCTGAGTGAAAGATGAGCGGCCTCGTCATTGTCGGGTCAAGTGGGATTTGTGTCAAATGACTGAAGGTGTCGTGCCTTGTCTGGTTGGAATGTTGATTGAAAACTGACTGAACGAGGAGGAAGCAGGAAGGGAGCCAAAAGAGTCCATTTCGCGCTTCTTTCGTGCCAAAACCGATCATTATCGTGTTGTCGAATTAGTCGCACTGGAAACGAACTTCTTCACAGTGTCTGAAAGGACTTTGAGGGGCCCTTGAAAGAGATTGCTTAGAAAAGAGTTGGGTAAAGGTATGTACTCAAAGCCATGCACGGTCGCTCTGAGATCCAGTAACCTTCACCGAAGTTTGCAAACCCGATTGTCGAGAGCCGAGAACTAAAGCCAGAGATGGCTTGGTGTTGAAATTTGGAGCCAGATGAAATTTAGCTGAGTGGCGCGAAAAATTGTTGAAACCCGCCCGGACAAGGTGTCTCTTACGATCTCGTTCCGCGAGGCGAGGCAGGCCGTCGGCCGCGTCGTCGTCGCCCCTCGTGAGAGCACGTAAATCAAGCACGGATCCTCGGCTCTAGTCACGCCGCTGACAAGCAGATTGCCTTCTTCGGGGGATGTTCTTTGTCCACTTCATTTCAAATCTGAAGATTATCAACACTTTCAAGACAATTTCAAGCAGCTGCGAGTGATTCGATTAGTGACCTTCAAGAATGCGTCTCAGACGGTGAAGAAAAAAGTCGATCGAGAGAAGACTCTTTATGCTTATGTGCCACCTTAATAAGATCAATTCTGAGCAAAAACAGACAACGCCATGACCAGAGCTCTTTTGTCTTCAAGCATTTGAACTTCTTCTCAGACACGAAGTCTTTGACCGTTGGCAAATACGGTCTCACCACCAAAGCCGCAGTAGATTGGACAAACGCCGAGAGCACTTGAACGTCCTTGCACTCCACGGGAACCTTGTGGGCCTTCTCGGCCGTCGGGACCGCGGGCGCCTTGAGGTCCAGGAGGTCCGCGAGCTCCGGGTACTCCTGTTGGTCCCGTCTCGCCAGTCTGTCCAGGAAGTCCAGCTGGACCGCGAGGTCCCTGAGGCCCAGGTGCCCCAGGAATGGGACCGGAAGCCAGTGGAGCAACAGCATCGAGGCCTGGCGCTCCGGGTACTCCTTGGGGTCCGGGTGGTCCAGTGGGTCCCTTCGCTCCCTTGGGTCCAACGGCATTTGCGACGCCGGGAAGACCATTCGGTCCTGGCTCTCCATCAGCTCCATTTCTTCCTGGCGGTCCGTCTTCTCCAGGGGCGCCTGGGGGTCCGGCCGGACACTCCTTGCACGGCGCTCGGCTCACAGGCGTGCAAGGACCAGCACGACTGCCGGCTCCGTTGGCTCCTCGAGGGCCAGGAGCACCAGGAGCGCCATCCTTGCCAGGTGGTCCGGGTGGGCCAGGAAGTCCCGGCTGACAGCACAAGGCGCACTGTTCATCGGTCAGAACTGCCGGAATAGCTTGACGAGCTGTTCGATTTGCTCTGAGTTCCGGAATGTTCCTCAAGTCGACGACTTCTCCTCCAACTTCCATGACAGAGACCTGAACTGTATTTTTATAGAGTACAAAGAACTAACGAACCTGGCATTTATCGAATTGCCCAAGAATTTGAAGACGCGCCTCCTTGATATAGCCATTGAGAATAGGCAACGTGACACTGGCGATGAGGAAAGAAGAAACAATCACCGAGACACTCGTGTAGAGCACCACGCGATAGGCCTTAATTCGCGTTTTCAACTCCGTCTTCATGGTTGAGGTGCCAAGTGGAAGATGAGGGGCGACCCCGGGAGTGCAGCCACTCGAAGGTTACAACCCGCTAGGGGCGTGCTTTTAAGTCGACCGACACTCCCGCTCTCTGCCGCCGCCTCCCCCACTACTACCCATGCACAGTAAGGCTGGCAGGCCATAGCGAGCTAGAGCAGCGAGAATACCTGCTAAGGCGGGGGCGCCCCGCTGCCACCGAACAACTTTCTCTTCGTGGTGGCGACGCACGCTCGGGTCAGGAAGCGAATACCGCAATGGAAAGAAGAAAGTTGTAGAACGGCCAGACATCGATATCGGCGGGTGAATGAGAAGAAACACCCTCTGAAATCAGTTTCTTTCGGCCTGAAGGAGAAGAACTTGAGATTGTGTAGAAGCAAAAGCACACACTAATCCCTTCAGGATCAGCCTTCTTGTTCTTGTTTATCGCCCAACGTAATACGTTTCTCGATCATGGACGAGAGAAATAAACTTTGCGTAACAGTAGCAACTCACTGTAACGTATTGATTTGAGAGCAACAAAAGACGGAAGAGAGAAGAGACGTAGGCCCAATTTCACTTCGTCTTGCCGGATTGCCGGATTGCCGCCTTCCCGTAATTTCTTCCCGGGAAGGCTTCATCTGTAGACCAAGCGGCAACCGAGCGGTCGACTGCTAGAACAAATTACGGCAATCCGGCAATCCGGCAAGACGAAGTGAAATTGGGCCGTAATCAAAGAGACATTCTCTCGAAGGAAGTGGAACGCGAAAGATTCGAGACAATGGGACTTTGCACGTCGAAGGGAACCTTCGAAGTTGTTGACCATAGTGCTTTTCAATAAAAATCGCGAGAAACAAAGTAGAAAGACTCGTTTGCTCGCAAACAGCAGGGGTAAAGGAATGCGAAAGAAATGAAAATCTGGATTCAACTGACAATGAGCATCACGCACATCGTACTAGAGAGACTGCCTAGAAGATATAACCTTTTTCAAGTTTCCAAATTTTTTCACTTTTTTCTCCACCGAACGCAAGCTTCAACATATCTTGTTACTTTCGCCCATCTACAGCACTACAAAATAGCCTCGGGCACATTCTTGAGCCTTACGCCCCTGGGGCGAGGTTAGCGGCGGGAGAAAAGGTGCAACGAGGCGCAACCTGATTTGCTTCACTGCCTGAAACTAGACGAGAAAGCGGCAAAGAAACGCGTTTTTCTACAGGTCAAGATTGTTTATCGACGCGTACTACAAATAGCAGTCAAGTCCAACACGAGGGTGGATAAAAGTCACAAGATGCCTCCGCCTGTCAGGCGGGTCAGCTGGAAAGGCGACCACAGACGTCATGCAGGAGAATGTTGGGCAAACGTGAAAACGAGCTGTCCCCGAAATCCATCAGAGTGTCAGTTCAACAGGGGTCTGAGGATCACTTGCGATGCTGGATTCGAAGTCGTCGTCCTTAGCCCGTTCACCAGTCCAGACCACGGACTTCGTTTAGCTTCCGCGGCGATCCAGGGCGAAATCCACGCAAACCCGATTCTGTCCACTCGTGCTCAGTTTGCAGTGGTTGGCTCGTGACAGGTGCACTTGCTTCGAGTGACACGCGGCTCCGACAAAACAAAGTCACGAGTTATCTCTGATCAAAGAGGCTTACTTGGATGAGTCTTCTCGAGCGTCTTAAAACAGAAAACATTTGTGCGAGCCAATTTGGCATCACGAGAGGTACCCAGATTTGAACATTAGCGAGAATCTGAAGTGATTGAGGGAGCAGCAATACACAAGATCCAGAAGCACAGCACGAGTGGTTTTTTTGTTGTTGGTCAACCGCATCACGGAGCAAACATGTTTGCACGGTGCTTTCGGCGCACGGACTCGAAGGTGGCGGCGGACCTCAAATCGACTCTTCTTCCCACATCCGATTTTCTCTTCGATTCCTTATGGCTCGGTGAATATACGCGTTCTCTGGTTTTGCATGTTTTTCTTTGTTTTCTTTGCTCTGAAACAGTTGCCAGCATGCTTTTCGAATTGCTAATCGAACCCTTCGAGACTTCCTTTTTCTTTTGCTGCCACCTTGGTCCCCCTTTCTTGCAGTCTGTGAGCCACGGCTACGACCTTGAGGCTGTCGAGAGAGAAAGCAAAACCACTTCTCAAATTCCTGACTTGATTCACCAAAGCATTGCAAAGAGCGGGAACCCCCAATCGCTTCTTCCGAAAAAGCAAGATTGACGTGGTGTTCGAAAGCTGTAGGTCCGGGTCTTGTAGAAGAGTGAGAGCGACGGTAGAAGGGCGCCTGCCCCTTCTCGTTCGCCTCACGTGCCGGCGACAGCTCGGCGTCGCCGTCGAGTTTGCCGCGTGCGGGACGGGTTCTCGTCTGGCCTCCATCGAGCTCGCGCTTGTCCTTTGTACCTTTCGCCTCAGGCGACGTTTCTCTCTTCTCTCACTCTCACTTCTTGTTGTACAGTAGTCGACCTTGAGTGGAACCTGAACATGAGCCGGATGTTCGAGAAAACACGCTTCGCTGCTTTGATGAGTATTGATTGAGACAAAGCTTTACGGATGTGTGTCCCCACAAGTCTTGGCCAGTGCTTGCCTTTGAGCTACATCGAAAACGTGAAAGAATCGTTTCCATTGATTCAGTGGGAGAGGAAGGCGTGCGCTTTGGTTTTCTTCTCATTGATTGCTAGGCGATCGGCAAAGTCGTCTTCTTAATCATTTAGACACGAAGAACCTATTGAGATGCCTTTTGAAGTATACTGAAAAGGTCGAGGTCGCCCTCGATTACGTAGTCACTTTTCTTCTCCTTCTCTCGAGAGAATAACAATCTAGACGAATCTCGAAATTCGCCAGTCGAATCTTTTTCTCCAGTCTCCAGTCCCGATCAAAGGACCCTAGATAAACTTGATCGATTGTCCATCTCACTCTCTTTACAGAGAAGCGTTTTAAAATAACAAATTGCATCCATTCATTGAAAGCCCCTGAAACGACGTTTGCAACCCCCAGCGAATTTCCGCCGACCCCCCCGACCCGCGCGTCTGGTTTTGGGCCCGTCTTGATTGGTCGGGAGAGCGCGACGCGGCTTTTTCCCAGTAAGAGAGAAGACGGTGTGGGGCGGGACGCTCTCATACTGACAGCTCTCTGTCTTCGTTAGGAATTAGGCGAAACTAATCGATTGTTGCCGCTCTATTGAAAATGGCAACCAAGCTACACAAGCCAGCCCTCTCAAATGACAACGGAGACTGATTGGAATCCTCACGAGCTACCCCCACAACTTCAAACGACAAGGTTACATGACTAGACCAAATCGTATTGCAAGGACTTGAATCATATACGACAATACATAAGACTGTTGCGCGTCTGCTAGGAACACTTGAAATCGCTGAGCTGCAAGTCCCTTGGTAGCGCGAAGGAAGCCTTCCGGGTCTTGTTCTACGCTGCGCGCCCGCCTTCCACTTTCTTCGTCAATCTGTCTTCGCCCTCTGGGTCGATAGTGTAAAAGCGCTGGTGTCGATGAATTCCAGAATGACGACCGCGACCCGGTGCACCACACGGTGATCGTGTTGAAAGCAGTCAAGAAAAACTTGACATGACATGTGAGTGAACGTGCACACGATCTGCCTCGTCACTCTTCTCCTTTCACCTTGGGCACCCTACAAACAATCAAGCGCATCGATTGTTTCACCCCGATGGTGGCCTTTCGTTGAAGGCACCCCCGTGGCGTGGTAGTAGATGGCCCCTTGAATGGTTGAGAGAGATGCAAGGAGTGGCCGGAAGAGGAAGTTTCTGAATCGGAGCATTTTTTTGATACAAATCTGCGGTCTTCAAGTTCATTGAGCACATTGCCAAAACAAACTTTCTCAATCAATACCGTAGAGGGATTCACGTATTTGCGCTCTCGCTTAGAGCCAAACATTTTCCTCTACGTTCATAACTTTTACTGTTTGTCTAGAACAATTCTGCCTAAAAAGAAACAATTGTCAACGCTGCCAACCCCTCGTCAACCCCACCCTGTAGGTCGGCGTAGTCGTTCAGCGTCGCAACCTTCCCAGGCTGGAGCGTTGCTCGGTAGTTGCCATCAATCGTTGTCGCCCTCGGTTGCTACTGTGTCTCTTCCGGTTTGATATGAAGACTCAAGCCAAACGCATCTCAATCAATGAAACCATTGATCACTGAATGAAGGCGAAACAATCCCTTGCAAGATTTCGCATGTGCGTGCGCTTCCAGAGAAACGCAACATCGCAGAAACAAGAAAATCCGTGATCCGCTATTCAAGTTGCGACAAATCTGTCCCCTGCCGCCATGTCTCCAGTGTCCGCTTCGTCTGGATGACGGTTCGAGGTCACCAGACTCGCTCCAACGTGGAGATGTCGCCGTCGTGGCCTTCGGCGGCAAAGCAGAGAAAGCTGAAAGAGAGAAACCCGAAAACTGGTCCTTGCGTCGCGCGGCCCACGGCGCGCGCGACGACATGCCTCGAAGGCACGGATTTGCAACCTGCTTTCACCCGACTTTCACTACTGTCTGCCAAGTTACAGTAGAAATGTTGATTTGGGTAACAATGTAAGAGCTTGTTCTCTTTCTGCACAGAGGGGTTCAAACGAAGTCTTAGCAGGTATTCGCCATTCTCGCTAGGGCGACCCCGCACGCAAGGCGGACAGCGGGCGCGACGTCTCCGCGCAGCGACGCCGAAGAAGAAGGTGAAAGCCCGCCCCGCTCGCTGGCCTGTCATATTGTGGCGGCGACGACACGCACCAGGGCCCAAGCCACCTTTTGCCAGGTCGAAGGGGGCGGTGTACATAAAAGCCACACCGGGGGGCGTCGAGAGCGCAGAGCAGCGGAGTGGCGCCACTCCCAGTCGGCCGCCCTTACCCAACCACCATGGACGTGAAATCGCGTATCAAGGCCTACCGTCTCGTGCTCTTCTCGAGCATTTCCTTCACGGTTGCCGCCTTCGTTATTATGGTCGTTGTGTTGCCGATTAACTACAACTACTTCCACAGCGTGCGCCGCTCACTCGAGTCGGAGCTCGATACCTGCCAGGTTGGTTACTTTTTTAAATTCTTGATCTTTATTGCTTTCAAAAACATTTTGGGCCTCTGATTACAAATTTTTCTCTTACATTTATCGAACAACTTTAAGGCTTCTTCATCTCATTGATTCATTGATTATTATTGAAGTTTTTTATTTGCAGAACACCGTCAAGGACATGTGGGGTGATATGTCTGCATTGACAAGGATGTCCGTGCCGAGGAACAGAACAGCTCGCGCTGCCGATGACGACGAGGAAGGAGGTAGCAAAGAAAAAGCCGGAGCTGACGAAGAGACCGGCGGAGAATCCGGAGAAAAGGCCGCTGCTCCGGAAAGCACTGGAGCTGATGATGCCACCGCAGCACCCGCCGAGACCGGGGGAGTTCAACCCGCTCCCGTCGCCAACTCTCAATGCAGAGACTGCTGTGCTCCCGGCTATCCCGGACCACCTGGACCGGCTGGTCGCAAGGGACAACAAGGTCGCCCTGGAGCTCCCGGTCTTCCCGGACAGCAAGGACGTGGAGGACTTGCTCCCTGCAACCAACTTAGCCGAAGCCCATGTCGACCTTGCAATCCCGGACCTCCTGGACCCCGTGGACAAACGGGACCCGCCGGAGAGCCTGGAGTTGAGGGAGAGCCTGGAGCGGCCGGAAAGGACGGTGGACAAGGAGGACAAGGACCCCGTGGACCTCCCGGACCACCTGGAGCCCCTGGAGCCCCCGGAACTCCTGGACAGCCTGGAGCGCACGCTCCTCAGCCCAGCTCGGATGCCAACGCTCCCGGACCCGCCGGACCTCAAGGACCTCAGGGAGTTATGGGACCACCTGGAGAGCCTGGACAGCCTGGACCCGACGGAGATGCTGGAGTACTCGGACAAGCCGGACCTAAGGGACCCGATGGAGCTCGTGGATCCGATGGACGACCAGGATCGAACGGAGGCCGAGGCTCGCGAGGACGCTATGTCGGACCCGGTGTCTGCCCGGTGTTCTGCGGCCAAAACGGCGATGCCTACTACGAGAACGGAGACTACAAGCCGGTCATCCTCGCGTAAGCAGGCGACTTGTTCAGCACTTCGTTGATGCAACAAAACTAGCACAATATACCACTGCCAATTGATCCTCCATCTCCTTGCCTCTCGTCTCGTCTTCCTCGTCTCTTTGTTCACTCCTCAGTTCTCATCGTTTGACTTGTACGCATTGTGGGCGCTTATAAAAGAAAAAAAAAGCGAATAAAGATGATTGTTTTTTTTTTGAGATGATTTGAGCTCTTTTTGGAATTGGGGCAAAGAGGAGAGAAACTTCGACGTCTTTCGGTAGAAGAGAAAGGTGAAGATTCGGGTGAAAAAGCTGTTGGAACACGTTTGGGTAGCAGCGAAACCCCTCGGGGGTTGGATGTTTTTCGAACTCGCCCTTAAAACTTAAATTGAAACCGTGTCAATGTCAATCTGTGAAATCCATCTTCTTCCTTCTCTTAGATCCATCTTAGTTGTGTCATGTTCTACCGTCAACTTGCCATCTCTCTAGCTCTTCCATCCAACTAACTACCTCTGCTTTCTTGCCATGCTACCTCAACTTGTTTCAACTTGTTCTTTATTCTCATAAAACAACAAAATAAATAAAAGTTCAGATCAGTACTGTAAAGCTCCTTCTTGTTGTCAATGACAGGGGAGGGGGTGGAGGGGCATTCCTGCGTTCTTCTCGCGATGTTCGCTTGACAGCCGATCCTTTGTCTTGCCCGTTGACAAAGGCAGACGAGACGAGGGGGGCTAGTTCAAGACGATGTCTGTGGGTTCTCCTTCTTCTTCCACAGCTTTCACATTCCTCTTCGTCGCATTCTTCTTGCCTTGACGGGGTGGAAGGTCATTGAGGATTATGGTGCGAGTCCAACCATCACATCCCAAAGGCTAAACACTTTCTTATTGAAAGACAAAATAATAAGACTTGCCTTCTCCTGCACTTCACTAGTTGTTGAGTCATCCAAATAGTGAGAGAGAAAGGGAAACGAGAGAATAAAGGACAAAGAGCCAATAAAGACGATGAAGACAGCCGCGTCGAGAAGAACGTGCGCTCCGTCGGCTTGGATTTGCGACTTTCTCATCCTTTCGAACGAACAAAGCCGAGGCGTTGGCGTCAGAGAATGGAAAGTGGTCAGCTGGACCCTTTTATATGGCCAGATTTCACCGTTGTGAGAGGTGTGCAAGGGGCAGCTAAAGGCAGTGAGAGAGACAGATGCTAGCTAGATGCGCGTGAGGCGGAAACCTGCCCACTCAACAAATCCGGCGCGCGCCTAGATCGCCCGCCGCTTAACGCGCCTTTCTCTGCCCATTTCGAAACCTGGCAGGCTAGGCGGAAAAGCAGAAAACACAATGGTGAGAAAGTCTTTTAAGGACTGAAAGTGGTTGTTTTGGTGATGCATTTGCGGTTTTAGGGGGATTTCGAGGGCATCGAAATAGGTCACCGTAGTTTTCTCGAGACAATGCATCAAACAGATGTCTCAAAGACAATGGGAGGCCAGAAGAGATGCAGAGAAGATGAAAAACAACGTAAAAGAATGTATTGGTCTAATTAGTTCTGAGACTATTTCCGCGAAAAAGGAACAAAGCCCTTCCGGGTTGCAGCCTGTTTCACAAGGCTTTCAGAGCCCTAAAGCGAATCACCGAAAATTCTCTTGCTTATTGAGATTTCGCCCATTCTGGTTTGGTCATGCTCCAATGCCCCGTGATCGGCGGCCGTGGCCTCACTAAGCCGGGCACAATAGGCGCATCAAGTTCTCTTCTGATATCTCCTTGCACACTTGCATCACCTGACAAGGAAGAAAAAGAAGGAGAACCGCTTTGAGGGGAGAATGAAAGCCAGACAACGACCGATTTGGTCTGCGCAAGTGATTTGTTGGAGACTTGCTTGGTACTGAAAGCATCTTGTTTCGAGTTTGAAACCTTTTTCAAGGTCAGAGTGAATGCCGTGAACATAAGGTGTGCGGGAGATGGTAGAAGCACGTCGATCTAGTTCTTTTGCTTCGACGAGCTTGTTACATGTTCGTTGGAATGTGACACGTTGCTTACAACTCGCAGCTAGCTCGTCGAGGCAGTCGTTCGATCGTGCTAGGCTAGAAGAAGGTGGGAAGTTTGGTTCGGGGCTTGCCCCTTCACGTCTCTCAGAGTTCTGATTTGTGGGTGCGGTGCTCTGCATGGAGAGCAAGGCGACGAGGCGCGGCGGGCGACGGAAGCGATCGCTCGCCCCGCTCCATGTCACACTCCACGGCGGCTTCTCTTCTCTCTCAACATAGCAGACCTCTCTCTCTTTCCAAGGAAATCGAGGCTTCTTCCAACACGTCATAAGAATTCGCCGATGTGCCCTTTTTGAGTGAAACAAGCACAAGTGCCAATGACTGGTTGCCTGGAAAGAATCGACAACGCAGCTTGGACAAGGAACTTGAACAACCGTGACCGGAGGATGACGTGATAGCCCGATTCACTCCCTGTGGAAGCCAGCATGTCTCATCATATCCCTTGAGTGTTCGCAAAATCAGAGAATAAGTTAATTTATCTGCACAATAAATAAATCTCGAGGTATTACACCAGTGGACTTGTGGCGAGAAAAGCACTACATACAATGAGATCATGGAAAGCTTAACGGCGTGTTCCGTCCTCGAAGAAGACTCCACCGTCGATGGCGCAGTACTTGGGGCAGACGCCCAAGTTGCCGTTTCCGCCAGCGCCTCCGTGGATTCCCGGCTGACCAGGAAAACCATCTGGTCCTGGAGCTCCTGCTGGCCCTGGAGCTCCCTTCGTTCCACCAATTCCGTTGGTTCCTGTCGCTCCCGGTGCACCGACTGGACCTTCGGGTCCCAGATTGCCAGGCGGTCCACGAAGTCCTTGCCATCCGACCTCTCCGGGTCCAGTATTCTCGCCATCGGCTCCTGCCACTCCTGGAGGTCCGTTGGGTCCGGGTCGTCCAGGGAGTCCAGCAGGACCCTTGAGATATCCAGGCGCTCCGGGCTGTCCATCAGGTCCAGGCGATCCAGGCGCGCCAGGCGCTCCAGCATCACCCGATGCTCCAGGGGCTCCTTGAACTCCGGGAGGTCCTTGTGGACAGGGCACGCAAGGTGGAGCTGTCGGAGTTGCACAGGGAACTGCTCCTCTTCCGGCCACTCCAGGATTGCCTGGAGCTCCTCGACGTCCAGGTCTTCCGGGATTGCCAACAGGTCCAACTGCTCCATGCGGACCAGGAAGGCAGCAAGCTTCACAGCCTCCCACTGTGTCTGTCAACGCCGAAGACCGAACATCGGAGTTGCCGTTGACAGCCAGTCCTCCAGCTGCATCGTAGCCAGCCTGACGAGCTGTTCGGTTGCCGTCTTGGACAATTCGAAAGCCACTGACTTCACTCCAGATGTTTTGAGCTGTCACCTAAAGAGGTCATTCAATGCTTGCTAAAGGCGAAAAGTCTGACAAACCTCACAGAAGTCAGTGTCTCTGTCGAGAGATTGTCTCACATGCTCGAGATAGCTGTTGACGAAGGGGATAGCGAGAGCGACAGTGAGAATGGCAGCGAAGGAGGCGCCCACGGTGGCATAGGCGATGAAGCGGTAGACCTTCACTCGCTGCTCCAGATCCATTTCGATGGAAGCGGAAGAAGCTCGCTTCTCCCCTGTTCGCAGCCCATTGTTCGTCTCTTATATACGCGGAAACAGGACAATCGAAAGAAGGAGCAAGACACAAAGGGGGATAGAAGGGGAAGATTGGGTCGAATCGCACGGATTGGAGAAACAAAGCGAAACTCGAAGCTGGGGGCGAAGTGGGTGAAAAGCTGCTAAACCGCCCTTTGTTGGATTGACGTTTCTCTCTGTCATCCCGATGTCACGTTTCATTTGTCCATGAATATCAATAGAGAAAACCTCTCGGAGATTGACTGAAGTGCGCTGCTTGGTAAGTGAGAGACAAAAATTGTTTTTGTCAGCAAAAGGTGAGTCCTTTTGCATTCTGGGCTATTGATGACGCTTGAACTCTCTCACAATCAGTCGGAAACTATTGTATGAGCTCTTCGTGGTGGGCTTTTCTAACAAGTGAATCATCTCCTTGAGCGTTCGCAGAAACCAGACAATTGGAATCGTGCCCCTACGTTGTGCCCGCAAACGTCGTTCTGCGAACCTGAAAATGGTGAAAACAAGAGACTCTTTTCGAGTTTCGCTCAGCCGATTCTGTGGATTTCACTCGGACTGGCCTTTTGGAGGGATTTTCTATTCAGATCTTTTAATTTTATCGGGAAGTAGTCTCGCTGGTGCACATGCTTTCGGTCTCAACGATGATTGCACCGATCTTGCTCACCCTCTGCAGCTTTCCATCGCGAGTTTTCATGTGAACGCTATCGCTTAGGGGATTAATGGATTAAGCTAATCTAAGATTTGCGATGGGCTCATGCTGTGAGGATGTTCAAATCATTCACGGTTGAATCCATCACCGACAGCTTGTGTTCGACTTCAATTGAGAAGATAAATGTTTCCTTTTTGTGCACTTTGAGCACGCTCACGTATCGGTCAGACGACGGGTTTCCATGGGAGATTTCTCTCATGCGATCTAGTCCATCCTCGCTAAAAGGATTCTCATGACTCAAGGTCGGAGCTTCAAGCTTCAGCACGAAAGAACTTGCTTTGGCCGCTAGCATCTCGTGCCGGGGTTGAGAGACCTTGCAGGTAACGCTGCCTTTGCCCGACCTCGCCCCCGCTGCGACCCCGTCCGAGCAGGAATACTGTCACTTCACCCATATAAGGTCCCATCTCGGCCGTTTCGCCTGCTCTTCCCGTGATGTTTGAAGAGAAGTTGCTCGCCGGAGTGGCGACGGCCGTTACGGCCGCCTCGCTTGCTGTAATCCTCACCGTCGTCCCCTCACTCTTCGCAACGATCAACGACACCGAGGAGCAGATCCGCGATGGAATGGCCGCCTTCCGCGTCGAGGCCGACACCGTTTGGATGCAAATCATGGACGTTCAAGTCCTCGTCACTCCTCCAACACGAGCCCGCGAGAACCCTTTCAAGTCGATCTTCAAGCGTCAGGCCTTCAACGATGAGGAGAGGAAACGCATTGCCGGACTCCCAGCTCACTGTCAGTGCGAGCCTGTGAACCCGAAGTGCCCACCCGGACCGAAGGGAGCACCAGGAGCGCCCGGACTTCGTGGGCCTCGTGGCGAAAAAGGAGCGCCAGGAGCTGGTGGAGAGAGCGCTGCAGGTGAACAGACATCGTGCGGAGAGACTGGCTGCCAGCGCTGCCCGGCAGCTCGAGGTGCGCCTGGACAACCCGGACGCCCTGGTTCCAACGGACTCCCTGGCCGACCTGGATCCCAGGGAGCGCCTGGAATTCCTGCCTCTTCAACGGAAGCTGGACCAGCTGGACCACCTGGAGATGTCGGAGATGCGGGCGCGGATGGAGCTCCTGGAGCTCCTGGAACCCCTGGACGAAATGCCGAGCGCAGTGCATATCTTCCCGGATATCCTGGACCGGCTGGACCGCCAGGAGCTCAAGGACTTCAAGGTCTCACTGGATACCCTGGACGTATGGGGCTGCCCGGACCTCAAGGACCAGCTGGAGAAGCCGGACGATCCGGAGCGCCTGGCCTTGACGGACGACCTGGAGCTCAGGGTCCGGAGGGACTTGGAGGCAACGGGCCCGCATACTGTCCTTGCCCTGGTCGAGAGGCTCCTCGAGTTGCGCCCGTGTCTCCCGTGCCAGTTCTCTTCTTCCCCAATCCACAGACCGGGCAGCCTCAGCAGCCCGCTCCTGCCGCGGCACCCTTCCAACAGGCTCCTGGTCCTTCTCCCGTCGTGCAGCCTTTCCCACCTCAACCATTTGCCCCGGTGGCACCCGCTACCGAAGCGCCGCCACGCCCCGCCTTTGCCAACGACCCGGCGCCCGTCTCGGAGCCTGCTCCTAACGCCGACGCTCCAGTGAATGCCAACCCAGATGAGGAGCGCGAGACGCAAGTCACGCCCGCCACCACGCTGAATGAAGAAGGCGACAAACGTCAGCAGGAGCGCCGTCACGCCTAAATTTTTGCTCAATGAGACAGAATAAATGTTGCAATGAGATGTTGATCAACAAAGTAAACAAAGTAAACAAACCAATTCGTTCACCAGAACATTTATTCGGCGGGGTTCTAATAACTTACAAGTCTAAGTCATGGAATAAATACGAAGTTGGTGAGTTCAAGGCGAGAGCTTCAGCGTTCCGTCCTTGTACAAGATGCTACCGTCCCTCTCGCAATAGTGGGGGCAGACTGCGAGATCACCGCTGACTCCTGGGTCTCCTGGTCTACCCGGGATTCCGTCAGGACCAGGCTGTCCTCGACTTCCGATCACTCCTCGAGGTCCTTGAGGTCCAACCGAACCAGGGGTACCGTCTTGTCCAGGAGGTCCAGCAGGCCCGACGTGTCCGTGAGCACCTTGTGGTCCAGGATATCCAGGCACTCCAGGAAGACCATCGCCGCTAGCTCCAACAGATCCAGGGGCTCCGGGACCGCCGGGTCGTCCGTTGACTCCTGGCCAGCCTCTAGCTCCAGGTGCTCCAGGAATTCCATCGACTCCGGGAGTGCCGGGAATTCCATTGAGACCAGCATCTCCAGGCGCTCCAGGAGCTCCAGGCAACCCTCGAGGCCCTTGAGGGCAGGCAGTGCATGGAGCGGGAGTCACCAGCTGACAGGGTCCTCCAGATCCACGTCCGGCCGATCCGGGAGGTCCAGGAGCGCCGCGCCTTCCTGGTCGTCCTGGGTTTCCAGCAGTTCCAACTGCTCCTTGGGCTCCGGGTCGGCAGCACGCTTCGCAGTTTCCACCTTCTTGGACGATAGCGCCTTCAGTGTCGGGAACTTCATTTGGCCCTTCCGAGTCGTATCCAGCCTGACGAACTGTCCTGTTGCCAGCTTTTTGAGGGAAGATCACACCGCTGAGATCGCTCCAGATGGTTCGAGCCGAGTTCTGAAAGGTTTGTTTTGGAAAGAAAATCAAGCTTACATCGCAAAAGTCGACTTCCGCGTTGACACTGTAGTCAATGTGTTGAACATAGTGGTGGACAAGGGGAAGGGTGAAGGCGACAGTGCAGATAGAGATTACCGAGAAGGCAATGGCCGTGTAAGAGATGATCCGATAGGCCCGCACTCGAGCCGTCAACACGAGTTCCTCTTTGTCCTCCATCGAAGCCCGACCACTGACACCTTGAGCCAATTCTGGTCATAGGCTTTATATAGGGACTGCAATCCTGGACCTGGAAGGGCCGTTAACTGCCACGTCTAAGGAAGAAAGCCCTTCAATGGTGTGTGAAACTCGTTAGAAAAGCGCCCTTGTCCACGCCGTGAGTGAAACAAGAAAAGAGAAATCGGAAGAATGCGTATCGCGTAGTGGACAGAGACATCTTCCGCCCGCACACCGCCGCCATTCTTCGATTTCGATTAGCCGCATTAGTGCAAGGGCCATTTTATGTAGTGTTTGATGTTCTGGCAGTCGTAAAGCCGTCAAATGTGAATTTAGAGAGGGGGAAAATCGCATCAGTTTCAACTGAACTTCAAAGTGCTGGTCTCAATTCGAGCTCAATCGGCCGGTGACTCAGGATGGTTCTTTACAATAACTCGTCAAGTTCACATAAAACGAGCAAATTTGTTTACGACATTCTCATTGACAAATGACCGAACTGGTCAGTAGTGAAATGATCTTGGTGAAATCCAGCGAAGTGAGAGAGGAATGAGGCGCTTCCACTCAGCGAATATCCAGTCTGCGCCGATTTCGCTTTTCACGTTTCGACATCTAACGGTCACTTGCCTTGTCTCTCCATCCAGCCTGCCGCCTTGTCCCTAATAGGCGCCCGTATTTCACGGCCAGAAAAAACCTGTGAAACCCCCTCTTCTTTCAGCGGAGACAAACAAGCTTCCAAAGAGACGTTTTCGCTTTTCAAGCTTTATCGCTTACCAGCGGTCAAAGTCTCCGAACCCCCCGCAGCGTTCGTCTCTTGCGTGACCGCCATGAAGCGAACGAGGAACCCCACCGATAAACGTCTCTTTGTGTCTTCAGCCAGGCTCATTAGCCACACTTCCAGTATCTTCCGCGTTGCGCTATAAAAGCCCTGGACTGCGGCTTCTTCTCCTAAGGTCTCTTGTTGACAGGATGGAAGAGAAGTCCCGGATCAGGATCTATCGCTTCCTCGCCTATGTAACCATCGGCTTCTCCGTCGCCACCTTCTTGACCATCACGTTGACTATTCCTCTAGTGGGAAATTTTGTTCGTCATATTCAACGATCGGTCGATAGGGATGCGGACTTCTGCGAGGTTGGTTTTGTTTTCCCAGAGACAATAAATGTGATGCGTTCTTCAGCATTCCGTGAAGAACATTTGGACCGAGGTCAATGAGCTCCGGCAATTCGCACCAGTCGGCGGAAACCGAACCAAACGGCAAGCCGGCTACGACACGGATACCCCAAACCAAGTCCCTGACGAGAAAGAGAACGCTCTTCTGCAAGAGACCGGAAGCTGTGAGGCTTGCTGTCTCCCGGGTCCTCGTGGCGCTGAAGGAGCAGCTGGAAACCCAGGACGAACTGGACGACGAGGAGCTCCAGGAGCCCCTGGATCTGCTGGAAGAGGGTCTCAGCCTTGCATCTCTCAGACTCCAGCTCCTTGCTCGCCGTGCCCACAAGGTCCTCCAGGACCCGTTGGGCCAGCCGGGCCTCCTGGAGACGCAGGCTTTCCGGGTCTTCCTGGAAGTCCTGGAGAGGATGGAGCACCGGGTGCTCCTGGAACAGTAAAGGGACCTCCCGGCTTCAATGGTGAACCTGGTGAGGTTGGTCAGCCCGGACAACCAGGAGCTGATGCTAACGATTCACCCGGAGAACCCGGACTTCAAGGTCCTCCTGGTGAACCTGGTGCTGTTGGACCTCAAGGACCTTCTGGTCGACCGGGAGTCGACGGGCCGATGGGTGGACAAGGACGCCCGGGAGCGCCTGGAGAACAAGGAGCCTGGGGAGAAGACGGAAGACCCGGAGAACCAGGACAGAGAGGAGAGTCCGGACCAGGCGGTGAGCGTGGAGTCTGCCCGAAGTACTGCGCCATCGACGGAGGAATCTTCTTCGAGGATGGAACTCGACGATAGTCGTCATCGACTAAACGTTGCTTCTAAACTATTCAGTGTTGAACTGGTGCTAACTAATGTAAATCTAAAATAAAGTAACTTATTGTCAATTTGTTAACTTTTTTGGCACACATTGGTCAGTGGGGTGAAAAAGTTCCTCCTTTTGGCCCTGTTAGCTCCCAAGCGACACTTGCAATTCTTTACTCGTGTCAAATACAAACAACAATCTAGGCAACAGTTTCGTTGCATGCTAGTCAATACAGTAGACGGGAAAGAAGTTTCGCAGAACATTGCCGTCACCGTCGAGACCATTAATTACGACATACAATAAAATGATACATTAAACCGGCATAGCCATTTTCACCTGAAAGCTGAAAGATTTGCTATTGTATCTCTACTACTCTTAAGAGCTTACTAGCAAATGTACTAACTAACTAACGGACTAACGAACGACTATTGTCTACAGTTATGAAGATTTAGTTTTACTTAGAATTCTTTCAAGCGCCAGCCAATATTATATGGAACGGGTTTTCTAACTTGTGCACTAACAGTTTTCTGTCCTCTGCTTTCAAGCTCTTTTACCGGCCTTATTGTTAGAGTTTACTTGGAAACTAACAAAGGTCCTCTAACAGCAGCTCTTCTAACGGCCTAAAGGCTTGCTCTGTCTACAAACGGCCTAACGGCAGTTCGGTCTTTCAAGCTCTTCTAACGGCCTAAAGACTTTCTCTGTCTACAAACGGCCTAACGGCAGTTCGGTCTTTCAAGCTCTTCTAATGGCCTAAAGGCTTGCTCTGCCTGCTAACGGCCTAACGGCTGTTCGGTCTTTCAAGCTCTTCTAACGGCCTAAAGGCTTGCTCTGTCAACTAACGGCATTTCTCCTAACCGCCGAAAGATTTGCTTCTCTCTGCTAACACGTGACTTCTGCTGACTGTAATGATCATTGAAAAGAAGAGCAAAAAAATTGTGTCATCGGGGGAATCGAACCCTTCACTAAAACTTTAAAACAATTCTGGTTCACAACTAAAAATTTCGGACAAATGTGGTCAAAATCGTGTTTTATTCAGTTGCTAAACTTCCTTCAACATTTCATCGGACAAGTATGGTGTCATTAGATTCAGAATTAAAAGTTATATAAGTGTGCAAAGTTTCAGCTCGATCGGGCTCAGCCTGTTCGAGAAACGCCCAAACTGTAAGATTGTCACAATCTAACATTGTCACAAATAGTAATTCATCGTCTTATTAATAAAGGAACTCCCATTCTAATTTAACTCCCGACTATGTCAGCCGGCACAAACCTGAATCTTGGACAGAAATATTCGGATCTTTACTGACGAGCATGTCGATTCCAAAACCTTTGTTGTCAGCGTTTTTGGGAATCGAAAAAACAACGTCCGCACATTTTCTAAGGAAAATCTGCAGCAAACAAAAACCTACTCTCTATAGATTCGTCCGGCATGAAACATGTCTGCCACAATGCAAACATACAAGGAGAAGCGTTGCCGAAAGCCGTAAATGTCGTCACTCGGCTGCACAAAAATGCTTCCGAACAAAAGAGACTTACATTTTGAACATAGAGTCCACCAGAATCGCGTGCAATTTCAAAAAGAATTTGATTCGACGGGTCCGTATAGGGGATCCCGCCTGGCGGCCTCGTATCATCAAGGAAATAGAAGTTCACCTAAAGTTGACTCACAATCAACTCGAAAAGTCGCACTTTTGCTCGCGTATTGGCAATGGCTTTCTTCGCAAGCGTTGCATTCTCCAAATCGTCGGCGGCCGATGAAGTAAAAACAAAAACAAGCGATTCCGGTAGAACGAAGGCCGGATCGTTGAGGATTGAAGCCAGACTCGTGAGAATCGAATGCCTCGACGACGTACTATTGTACTTGTAACGGTTTAAAGAATCCTATGCGCAACGTTTTCGCCTATATTACTGACCTGCATGAGTGTGGAAAAGAGGCTGTAAGATGCGGCTCGAAAAGGACCAATGAAGTTGGCCGGTTGGCTTCTGTCAAGGATGAGACCGCCTGTGTAGCGGGTATAATAATCTGGGTGTACAGACAATGCACCCGGTAAGGCATCCGAAAGGAGCCAGCCAATCCTGAAATCAATGCAATGTGCTGTTTTGTTCACTCTACATACCTGTCGAAGATTCCGCTCATGGTGACTAAATCCGCATCAACGAGGAGTACGAACGTGACGTTATTACCAGTTACCGTGCGGCAGAGTGCTGAAATCAGGGGGAATGAGAGCTCTGTTGATACGGCTCACTGAACATGCCATTTGTCAGTAGCACCTCACCTAGGCGTACTAGACCCACTCACTTGCTTCGTGCTGATGAGAATTGAAGGAAGCCGTTGACAGTGCTGCGAGTTGGAAAAGAAAAATATTTTTCATCATCTGCAAAGAATTGTTGAGAAGACTGACAGGGAGGGGTAAATAAGAGAAAAGTGACTGGTTCGCAGGCTTGTTGAACCGGCACTACCCCCTCGTGCAGACACTGATAGCGCCTGCGAGACAGGAAACTCTCTCCTGATTCACTACGAATTGCAGGCGAGCAAGCAGCGATGTCAACGCTCTTGCCTTCGTGTGTGACAGCGAAATATGAGACAGCGTTATCTGGAGCTCAATCCGGACAGGCAGGAGCGAATGTCAACAATTCACCGAGAGTGCGAGATCTCAACGATTCATCTTTAGCCATGAAGTAAGCAAACACTGGCCAAAATGCTTGCTTTATCGAACTCGATGCACCTTTAGCAACAAACTAGTCAATGCAGTAAACGGGGAAATGATGGCGAAACGTCTTTCCGTCTTCACTAAGGCTAGGGACCTTCACATTTTCAGCAAAACTTCATCTTTTGATACGTTTTTGGTCTTATTCTCTTCGTTTCGACATGAAC
>JAQIXL010000341.1:0-35672 GCA_034700245.1 Poikilolaimus oxycercus
ATTCAGCGTGAAAAACTGCTCTAGGGGGTCTAGGTCCCGATTCGATCGGCCGGACCCGGAAAATGACCTTCCCTTGTTAGAAAAAGAGCGTGTTAATGTGGATTGTGGATTTTTAAGTCTCACAAACATCTTCAGCGAAACGGAGATTCTTTCACGTTGAACGATTGGAAGGAATGCGCCTAGCGGGGGATGCTGTTCGTTCAAAACACACTTCCGCTGCGTCTGCAAAAGAAACGACTTCGAAACATCTGGATGAAGTGTCTCGAAGGAGCCATAAAGCAGCCATTTACAAAGTGCCTTGACGCAGCAAATAGCAAGTCGCTTTGGGGATTTTGTGCCTGAAATCTCGCTCAACACTTACTATTGACTGTGTTTCATTCCACAAGTAAGACACCACAAATTTGCCATATCCGTTTACCGTCTGCCGTGCTGGTGTTTTACAACCATCTCCTGTTTTGCCTTGACTCATTGGGTCTGTCCCAGATCTCGGCGCAAAAGCGCAAAAGCGCAAAAGAGCACTTTTGGATCGCATGCAAATGACTTTCGGCCTACAAAAGCTTCATTTGCATGCGAGCCAAAAGTGCTCTTTTGCGCTTTTGCGCTTTTGCGCCGAGATCTGGGACAGACCCATTCTGTTCATTCTCACAGTCAGAAATATGCATGTATGTTTTCACGCGCAATTAAGAGATGACGAATTTCTCTTGTTTGTTACGGCAGTCTCCGTCACAATTTTCCTTCAGACCTAAATGACTTTTGGCGCCGAAAGATTTTCAAATCTCCTTCACGCCTCTCTCTCCTTCTCGACGCGGAGGTCCGAGTGCCACCGCCTCTGCGAGAGAGAGCGAAGATACAAAGCCGTTATTGGACGCGCCTCGGACCATGTCTCTGCCTGTACGCGCTCGCCGGCCATAGTGAGAAGGGGGAGAGAGGAGAAGCTGGGAGATCAAAATATACAGTGGAGGCGAGAGGGCCCAGGTGGGGGAGAGGGAACACCCGCCTTGCGTGTACAGAGACAGTCAACGGTTTGTTGGCCGAGAGGAGGGCCCCATCTCTCCCATCGCCCCGGTGCCCAGAGACACCCCCGGCCTCCTCCTCCCCCCTACCCCCTTCCCCCGCCGCCAGCCCGCCGCCCCGACCCGGGACGAGGCACTCTCACCGGGCCACCCCGTACACGCACTTCCCGCACGTTTGACATCTCTCTCTTTCTCCCCATTCGGCCATCGCCACGACGGCGCCGTGTCGAGAATGGAAAAGAAGATCAAGCTCGTCGTCGTCGGTGATTCTTATGTCGGAAAAACGAGGTGGGTTTTGCTGGATTTTCATTATGCCTAGAGCTTGAGCCAATTTGATCGAAGCAAAGGATGAGTTCTAATTCTCTGACTCACTTCATGTTGTTCAAAAGCGATAATATCTCATTTTCGCACGAAATTCTCTTGAGTTTCAAATGGTCCTTGTTTTGCCACGAAAAGCTCGCCCAATAGTTCCGGAGAGCTTTCCATACTTAACTTTCTCAATTTCAGTCTTCTCTCCGCGTACACGAAGAAGGAATTTGTGGACAACTACGCGACCACCGTGTTTGATAACTGGGCCGTGACGGTGAATATCGACCAGCGCCAGTACACCGTCAACCTCTTTGATACGGCCGGACAGGTGAGAGAGGTCATTAGCCACACTGCCCGTCTTCCCCTTTCTTATCCCCTTATAAGATCATCTTCCATCGAACATTTATGACCTTGTCTCAATGGGTTCCTCTCCCTTTATCCCAAAAATAGCTTTTACAAAAACACCTCCTCGATCTCATTCCTCAGTTTTGACCTGAAAAGTGGCCTGCACAACCTCGGGTAGAGGAGGCGAGAGAAATGTGTTGTAAGAGGTTTTTTGTGAACTTCAGCCAGCGAGGAGTCCGATGGAGGAGAGGAGGAGGACGAGTACCGGGTGTCGCCCCATCTCTCACAAGAGGAAAAACGGAGAAAGAATGCTAGCCGATGGGGAATGTTTTGACCGCAGCCTCCTCTCGCCTCGACAAGGCATTGATTCATTCAACAGCCAGCCGTCGACTTGTTCACCTCGCAGCCGCGACCCTTTCTTGTCCGAGTTTGAGGTGACACGGACAGGTTGAGGCCCCGGGTCCGTTGAAATGCGCAACCACCTTTGGTCTCGGGGGACCTTCTTCTTGAATTCGATTGAACTCTTTGGTTCTTGGAAAATTTCGGATAGGTTTTGGTTTCTAAGTAATTTCGAGAGCAAATTTGGCAATCACTAGCCGACGTCGCCGCTCTTTATTATTAACAACCATTCAATTCCAGTTTGGAAAGAATTTCATCCTTACAGTTGTCGCCTATGTTTCAAATAGTAATCCTAATCCGGGTAATGTCTTTCGGTTGATATCGCGAACTATGTACAATAGAAGGAATTGCACGAGTTTCTCCGAAGACCAAAACACTTCCTTATCAATCTCAGACATTCGAAGGAGGCTTTCAAAGGCGCTTCAACGCTCACCGAAAATTTTGGCGGCAGAGTTCAAAAATGCGCGTCACAGACACCGGGGAGAGGGGGCTTAGTGAGGACGAGGGCATGGGCAACGAATTGTTTTCTCTTCTCCTCCTCTTCCTTCTTGAATCTTCCATTCGGCCACCGAATAATCTCGCAACGTACAAAAACTTCATTTCAACAACAATTCTCCATGTGCACGGAGTGAAATTTGATCTCTCAACGTCCCGAAGAGCTTGAATAATTGATTTATTTGCTTGCAATTATGGACCAAATCCTTGCCGGGTTGCTGCCAGGCTGGAAGAGGAGCATTTTGGCGACCTTTCAAAAAAGCATTGACAAAAGGACTGAAAAGGCCACTGAACGCTCTTTCCTCTTCCCGCTCATGTCGTGCAGCCCCCACGTTTCGATGCTACATGTTTGCTCAAACGACGGCCGCGGGATTTGTGCTGAGCTGTGCTCCCTGTGCCTTCTGTCCTGACCTTCTCGTCAAAGTAGTCAAGATGGAGTCTTGCGCAATTTCGAATATGTTTCCGAAAGCCTGAATTGTAAAAAGAAATTCTTCCTGGCAATTCCACTGACGATTGGCCGCGGTAAACTCATAAATCGCTTCCTAAAACCACAAAACCATGTACGTTTCTTCATCAGCAAAATACAACAATCAACTAATGAGGAATTCAGTTTCATCCAAGTGACCGACTTTTCAAAAGAATTGTGTTACAGGAAGACTACGGCCACCTCCGATGTCTTTCTTACCCCGGAACCGACGTCTTCTTGCTCTGCTTCTCCCTCGTCGAAAGAGCGAGTCTCAATGCTTGTTTGGTGAGTTTCATTCCTTTGACTTGAGTTTGGGTAAATCTTGATCGGGAATGATTAGGGTCGTAGTTTCCGACTACAGCAAAAAAAAAAACTGAAGAACAAGATCGATGCGTGAAGGATTATGTGCGTGGACTGTTCGCAAACACGAACCACGGCGCGTCTTTGAGTGCGTCTGCATGACTCTGAAGGAGATGACGCGTTTTCATGGAAGGAGGAGAAGAGGGGAAGGGAGAGGGAAGAGGAGGATGCGCTTTTAGTTTGTGCGCGTGCAAATCGTACCCGTGACTGTATTCCTTGTTGATCAGAGTTTTCGACATAGAAACATCACAAATCGCGCGGATTGCACAACCCGGCAACATCGTTTCAAGAAGTTGCGCGTCTATTAAAACTGGGCTCAATCTCGTGCAGAGGATGAGAAATGTGATGCGCATCAGGAACTGCTTATTTGAAATGTTTTGATTCGTTTTCCAGTGGTCAGCGTCGATAGTGCGATGTTTGCAGATAACATGGATGCCTGAAATCCGAAAATACGTCGACTCGAACACGCCCGTGCTGCTTGTTGGGACGAAGGAAGACCTTCATGAGACTGAACGAGACTCCTCCAAACGGGTGTCCTTCGACGAGGCTACGCGCGCTGCTCAACAGGTGGGTAGCATTTGGTTATTTCTTTAGTTACGCATCGCAGAAGAAACTCACCCATTTACTTGCGCCCTTACAGTTGGCACGAAGTACCCGGTTTCACTGAAACAATTTTTAAGTCCCAACCGATGCGAAGACGAAGCGTTTGGTGCACATGCTTATTGCAATAGTCAATCAGAGAAACCTACAAGTTTCGAAAGAAAAAAAAAATTCTTGTTTCAACAGCGCGCATCATTTTCAATGCTCCATTTGCAGATGGGCGCCATCAAGTTCCTCGCTTGCTCCTCTCTCACACATCGAGGTCTGAAGCGCGTTTTCGACGAGGCCCTCATGGCTGCTCTCGGTCGGCCAATTCCCGACACAGCAGTTGATCAAAATTGTTGTCAAATCATGTAAGATCACTTTAGTTTCTTGTTTTGAGCTTTTCTTGAATTCACTTCTGTGCAATCCCAAAAACGAGAGCCTTACAGTCTAGTCATTCCTTGTAATTTCTCTTCGTTCCCTTTCCTTCTTCTTCCCTTCTTTGCGAGAAGATGGTGGAATCATTTGGTTACTTAGTGCCTCAAGTGCAAAAACTGGTCCTCTTCCTCTTTTTTCCTTCGCTGCCTTCTTTTAGTCGGAAATTTCATGAATGGAAGGTAAACGTGAATGCCTCCTCTGAAAAGGCCTTTCAGATGAAAAACGAGAAAAACGGGACGTAACTTTGCTCTCGTCAAAACGTACGCGCGCGCGCGAAAAATGGCACATTCATTCACAGTTTTGCCTCAAAATGCCGCTTCTTAGATTGAATGACTTTAATTCGGGGTTTAACTTCCGTTTGGTAAAGAAAGTTGTCTATAGTGCTTGTTGAAGTTCTATTCTGTCTTTGCCTGAATCAAACCATTCCACTTGATTTCTTTGAAAAGTTCACATCGGCTAAAACATTGTGCACTTCAGTTGATATTGAATGCTGTTTGAAAATTTCTATTGAGAATAAAATAGTGCATCTCTTGGTCTTTAAATCTTTTACTCAACCGTATAATGGAAGAAGAACAAAATATTTGAGATTGCGAGATTTAAAATAGGGCAAAAAGCTGTAAAACCGAGAATTATCTGAAAGGGTCTCGTGTAAGTGCGTTAGGATAACAATGAGAAGAATCAGCTTGCCAAAAAAAATATGGATACAATATGAAATTACCCGATTATTTCTTCTTTTCTTCAAATCACTGGGCCTAAATGAGGGATCAGGGTGGCTTAAAGCTTTTTCTTAAAACGAAACAAATACTTTCATATCGAGTTTCTATGCATATTCCCCATATTCGAGCTTTGAGATATTTCGGTCAGAATGCCACACGGGTTTCAAAACAAAAAATACACTGTTGTCGAAAATGCCGGAAAGAAACAAAAATAAGACAGCATTTTTGAAAGAAAATCTGAAAACAAAAATAAGTTCTTTCAAAGCAAGATAAAGCATCAATCGTTAAAACTGTTTTGGAGACACAAAGCTGGGAGAAGAGAGATTCACATGATTTGTACCCAGAGGTGAGACGCGACAAGACGACGACAAAGAAGATTCTTGAAAATAAATACAAATTTCTGAGAATTAAACTGAAAAATAAATACAAAAAATGATATTCGAGCGGGTATTTGCGTTAGCTGTCTTGAATAATTGGTCAAGTGATTTGACCGTTGGAGGTTTGTTCGCTTAGCGAGCCGAAATCACTGAGGTCTTCGTCCTCGAACACTTCCTCACAGGCGAGACTTACGAGTCCCACGTCGGCCTCCGTCGAATCCGGACTTGGCCCTCTCGCTCTACAACGTGCACTGACGAGTTCACTTTCTCCTCTAGAGTCACTTACGTATAACATTCGGTGCTTTCGCTTGCAGCTCGCCCTTTCTTCGTCGGCACATGTAATCGATTCACGCATCTTGCTGTTGAGGGAAGAGGCAAATGAGCGGAATGTGAACATTCTGGCTGCGATGGTTCAGGTGACGGCGCCTCGGAGACGGTAGAAACAGTTCGTGGCTTTCTAAAAGGATAGCCTTCTCAATGAGTGTGAAACCATACTTCGTGGTGAGAAACAGCTTTGGCCGATGCGTAAACGATCTTCCATTATGTGCTCCTCTAGGTGAGTGCCACCAATCAGCCAAGCCCTGGATGGTCGTCGATCTTCTTCTGCACTCAGCCACTGCTTGGTCTTTGCACAGGCCATGGACTGAAAGTCCGCAGTCCTTGCACTTGAAGCCTTGTCGTATTAGGCCCCACAACTAAATGGGCATTTATCTTCTCGTTACTCTGTCTTACCACTTTGTTGCAATGCCCACATGTGGTCGGCGCCAAGAAGGTGGTCTCGTGGAAATTGTGCTTGAAGCCTCTTCTGAACTCGGTCGACTGCTTGTTGAGCTTCACGAAGTAGGCCTTCATCTCCTTCTTGCTGATCTGGCCATCACGATCAACATCGATTGTGACAAAAGGATCGATGAATGGGAAGTTTCCAGCAATTTGCCGGAATTCCGCTTGAGAGATGCAGCCGTCCCTGAAGAGTCATGAAACTTATTTTGAGCGGGTTTACCTGTCATGATCATAATGCTTGAAGACAGCATCCACCATGGCCGAGACGTGCTTGTTGACGGTGTCGGGGTCGGGTGCCGCCGAGACTCCAGACGCCCAGTCAGCGAAGACCACGGAACCCGTGTTGCCAGTTGAAAACTGAAATTATTGCGTATTTCCCTGGGGAGATTCATGACATACACTCAACAGCGTTCGCGGCTCCCTTCTCAACGACTGCTCGTAGATGTCCTCTTCATTGTACCTCATGTCGAGTGAGACCTGGATTTGTCTTTTCAACTTTCCATTAAACGCCGAAACCTTTAACGTGTTGATGAGATCAATATTGGGATCGGGGAAATGATGAGGCGTCCGGTTGAAGATCAAGAAATGAGAAAGCAAGGAAGCGAGAAGTGTCAGACGTCTCCTACAAATATCACATATTTCGGTGAAATTATTAGTTTTGAGCAAAAACAGCTCTGCTTTTGATTACAGGGAGACTTTTGGATAATTGAAAGCAGTCACGCAGCCCCGAAATTAGTGCAAACCTTGTTGTCCGCTCGCCCTCGCTCCACTTGCACTGCGTTGCTATGAGATCCTTGAGGTGAACACCCCTAAAATATTTCTTCCTCTTCATAACGGAAAAAGATACAAACATTATTGGTATCCGAAACTTTCCACTCGTTTCGGCAAGAGCTTTTCGGTAAGCTGCGTAGTTGGACTGCATCGAGAGCAGTGAGGTCACTTGAGCGAGATCCTAAATTCTCAACATATTCACTTTTTTCGAAGTGAGAAAACCTTTTTAATTTCTGCAGACACAAGGGCGTTGGTCTTCGATAGCCTGGCGATGTTGCTGTGAGTAATTCCACCAACAACGGCCATTAGCGTATTGAAGTTGCTTTGCTTTTTTAAGTTCTAAAAATATTTCAAGATTTAAAAAATTATCCAATTCCAAACCTTTGAGACCAAAACGAATTTCGTTATTAAGTCAGCTCGTTCCTTCGCAGTTGCCTTGCTCAACACCATGCACTGCACCCAGTTCGTCAAATTCTGAAAACAGCGGAAATTTCTAATTTTCTTGCATTTTCTGGAAATTCTTCAATTTGCTTCTTCGCCCGCATTTGCAGCTCCCTTGCTTATGTGACTGTTCATCACGAGACGACGCATTTCTTTTAAGAAAACGTCCAGGGAAAAAACAGGATTGCTGCATGCGCGCTAGCTAATTCCATGAAACATACGCCGGCCGGGTTTCCGGACGCCGCCGCGCTTGCCGCCCAGCTTCTCCCCACATGCATTGCCCCATACATGCCTTAAGGCAAAAACAGGAAATGGAGACGGGCGCCGCAAATTGGCTTCGTTCCTCGTCTTATGACGAGATTGGCCAATGTTCTCCCTTTCCGTCTCCCCACTCGACACGGTAATGAAGAAATTGGAAACAGCTGGTGAGCGAAGGCGAAAGAACATGTCTAGCTTGCCCCGTAGTCGAGCTTGGTTTATGTGATCTTTGTTTTTCCTCCTCCACACACTCACATTGAAGACGGAGATCGAGCGTTCGAGGATCGGTGTGTTGGCGAGGGAATTTTCGCGCACGTATCGTTTCAATTCGGCGATCTTAAAATCCGGGTCTCATGACAAAAATCGCCGCGCCACAGCTTACCGTAATCCTGGATAAGACCTTGAAGTCGATGTGCGAGAGGGACGTGGAGATGTCCTCGGGACTCCATTGCTCGAAGGAGAGCGAGACCTGTCGAGCGACCGGATTCCGTACTGAGACGTTTCGAAGCCAGGCATAGGAGGGTCTAAATTTTGGCAATTTTAAATTTAGATTTAAATTAATTTTCTGATTTTTAGCTTTGCCCGATCTTCGGTGTCATCGAGTTCACAGGCTGTCCTTTACATGTTCTCTTGAGTCCCCTGCACATATTAGCACATTTTGGACATAAATTATACGGTAGCTGAAGACTACAATGCGCAAATTTGTATTGCTCTCAGCAAATATTTTGTATGTTCTGGGTAAGTTCACTGCCTGCTCTCTCCCCAGTCGACTACGAGATTTCCTGGAGCAGCCTGCTGCCCGTGCTTGCTTCTTACTAATTCGAACCAGATTCTGCTCGCTCCGAGGGTGTCTCTCTCGGCTTCTGCTACTCGCAGAGACTCATCCACGTGCTTTGAATTATCTCTTTCCCCTCTTCTTCACGACTCTTCTTCAAGGGCGGATAATCAGGCCGCGGATTGTGATGTTTGACACCGCTGAAACACATCTCAGCCGAGAAAGCCTTAAGGCTAAAGAAGATTGGCGTCATGTGAAGATCCCGTTTGGTTCTTGATTTTTGAAACGAAAAAGATCTTCAAGAAGAAAAAGAAGCTTACAATGAAGACACGTCAAGTTGAGCAATGAGCTCGCCGTCGTCATCGGAAGAGGCGGTGCCCTCGCCGGGCTCGTCTTCGTCGTCGCCCGCCTCATCTTGCAATGAACTCCGCAGCCGCTCCACTAGTCGGCAAAGTATCGGATTGCCCTGAAAATGCGAGCCTTCAAGAGCTATTTTTACGAGGCAAAATCAGCAATTTTTGATGCTTAGCATTTTTTTCTGCAAATGGAGAAGAAGAAGCTTCTACTAATAGCATCCTCATCGCTATGCCTCCCTCTCGACTTGCAAGTCATGCAGAAAAAGAAGCAGGAAACTCTTTGGTCTTTTTCGAACCTCGAAGTGCATGGGATAGGAGTGGATCCAGTAGGCGACCGCGAAGGCCACCCGTCGTTTCTCGGTTCGACTAGGAGATTCCTGCAACGGACAAGTGAATGCCTTTTTCTCTCTACTTTCTGTCTTTGAAAGACTTCAAGCGGTCTGTTTCAGGTGCATGTTCGTGACAGCCGCTCCTTGGAGCAATTTCTGGATTTCTCCCATAAAGGTCACCTTTCCATTACACGATGCACGCAAGGCAACCGACCACCACATAAAGACGAAAGAAGAATTTGTTCTTTTCTCTTTCGCTCCACTTCTCAGCTTCATGGAATACCTCGCTGCCAAGAAAAGGCGCGCACGACTTGTCACGGGCACTACAATTCCCCGGCGCGCACCTTTCGCGTGCTACAAAGTCATTGGTCGGGCCGGCAATTACGGTAGAAGTTCCCCGAGGTGTAAACTGAGTATGACTACGAAGTAGTCGTTTACCTCGGCCAGGGCGACGAACTGCGCGAGAAGATCGGAACTTTCGAGGAACCACTGATGGGCGATGAAGACCGACCTCGCCGTGTCCTCGCTGTCCACTGTGCCATCGTCGGCTGAAAGTTTTTCGTGTTGGGACCAGAATTTATTGACTGTTTACGGTAATTGAGTGCAAGTCTCAAGCGCCTCATGCGCTAGTGTTTTCCTCTTCTTCTCTTTCTCCACAAGTGTGATTAGCTCCCCTGCAGGCCCGTGTCCCTCCTCTCCGTCTTATATGAAAAATAAAAGAAAAATCAACAACAAGAGCAAGATGACCCTAAGAATCTCCCATCATACCAAGAAGAGAACTGTCGTATGAAGAACAAGAGAAAAAACAAGAAGCACGATGCTAGGGGATTTTAGAGGATTTCAAGCAGGAAATCTTTTCTCCGTCCTACGTCTACGATGACCTTCTAATGTCAAGGATATCAAAAGCGACGCGACTAGAGGTTCTCTGCTCGTTCTCTTCCTTCCCTGGGTGTCTTAGCCCTTCGAGCTTAGCCCTAAGATCCCCTTTTCTCGAGGCGCTGGGGACGCTGATGCGAATCTGCGTATTCACGGGGCCGAGACGCGTCTCATGTGTGTGTGCGCGGATTTCTTTTCCTTCTCCCTTCTCCTCACTCGCCAGCGGCCCGGCTCCTCAAGGCTCGAATGCATGTGGCTAGAGGCTCTGAGGAGAAGGAGGAGAGAGAAGGATTAATTCACTGGGGCTCGCCCCGTCGTCGTCGTCGTCGAGCCTTCTCGCTGCTGCAGCCTTCTCCTTCCCCCTGGCTAGCATGAGCTCGCGGGCACACTCGAGAAGAGCGGCAAAAACGCTCGCGCGCTGTCGTCAAGGAAGATCAAAGGGCGAGCCAATCCTTGATCTTCATCCTCGTAAAGAGGGGAGAGGGAGAGAAGAGAGGATGATCTAGAACATGGTGAAGTCTGAATTTCTGCTGCATCGCCCTTTCTCAAATCTCTCCTCTTCTCTTCGTTGGTTAAGGACGTTATCGTCTTAAAGGGCATAATAAGCTGTGTCCGCGCGAAGAAGATGATATGAAGACGAAAGGCCACACATAAGACGATGACGGGAAGAAGAAGAAGGAGAGGAAGAAGACGTACCAAAAGCCGAAATGGCGAGCTGCGCGAGTTGGCGAGCGTCCAGTGGTGCGTCGCGGAATGAGCTCATCTTCGTCGTTGTCGGTCGTCGTCTCGACGAAGAGAGAGGAGGTGCTCTTGGGGGGCGCTGCTGCTGGGCGACCACCAGCACCACGCCGCCGCGCCGCGGTCACCCCCTCCGACGCTGCCGCGCTCCGGCTATGGTCCTCGAAGCGTTCTCTCGCCGGCACCTTGGCCCCTCTCTTTCCCCCTGCAAAGCGCGAAATTCGCTCGTTGCTCTAAGGCTTCACGGCAAAGATATATCATTTCTCGAAAACGGCCCTGTGGGGCCCAACATGAAATGCATATGCGCAAAATGGATTTTTCACCAAAAACGCGCACGCGTCGGACACAGACCAAAAATCCCGGCTCATAAATCAGCGACGTGCGGAAAAGAAAGAGAAAAAGGACGAAAAGGGAAGGGTGGCTGGAAGAAGAAGAGTGAGGGAGAGGGAGGGGAGAAGCCCCGAGGAGCGCGAGGGGAGAGAGGACGGGGGGGGGGGTTGGTGCTGAAAACGACACATGAAGAAGAAGAAGACGCCCTGAAAGAGAGAGGAGAAACGTGGATCAATTGCTTTCTCTCTCTTGGCGTCAGGAGCAGGAAGCACGGGGTGCTTTTGGTCAAGAGGAGCAAAGGGAAAGGAGGACACGTCGTCGTCTCGGGGGCACTCAGTGACTCCATGTCACTTGTCTCTCTCTCTCTCTCTTCTTCTCCTCTCTTTTACCAGGCAACGTCGAGAAGAGACCTCCCCTTCCCTTCTCTCTCCTTATAGCCCTCCGGCAGCCCTTCCAGGCAGGCCTTTTAAGGCTTCCTGTCCGACGTCGTCCGACCGACTCGCCCCTATGAGCGTTTCAATCTTCAGCCCCGAGACCGCCGCGTCGTCGGGGCTTCATCCGTCAACGTCAAAGACCTTCACTCGGCAAGAAGCAAGATATGCGCGGGGCAGAAAAGAGCCTAGAAGTATGTGGTACTCGGGGAGAGAAGGAAAGAGCCCCGATCTTCGGGTGGTCTCTATAACCCCGCAATTCTTCGAAGGCAGACAGACTGCAACGGCGCCGCCGGGGGTCTCTCTATCCCGAGGAGAGTGATGCATTTCGAGAACGGCCCAAGAGCGTTCCTTCGCGCGCGTCGCTTTTTCTCATATGCACGCAGACGATGGGCCGGGGAGGGCTTCAAGTCGTGCCGCCTCCTCTCCAGGACTAGACGACCCCGGAGCAAGAGACGTCATTTGGCTAATATGTAGCGGCACGCGTAAGGACGCGTCCATTGCGCGCGAAGCTAAAACGCGAGCTGCCAGCCACCCCCCCCCCCCCATGGGAACGGCGCTTCAAAGGTGTGTGCATCGTGAGAGTTTCGCGCTTAAAAGGGGCGGATTAAGGCCGAGTCGAGAGAAGAGAACACGGTCAGAAGAGGTCAAAACGGGTCGAGACCCCAGGCAAGGAGTCTATGAAGATGACGACGGACTCGGCGACGGGGACGGGCCCCCGGCGAGCCCCGGGACGCCCTCATCGATCCCTTCGCTTTCCCTTTTCCCTTCAGAGGGCTGAGCAGAGACAAGCGAGGCCCCGGCGCGGCGCCAGAAGGCTCCGCCCTCCCCTCTTCCCTCCTCCCTCTTCAAGCCACACACGAGACGAGAAGCTGCAGCGTGGTTCGGAGCTTCCAATGGCGTCCGCCGCGCGCGTCCCTGGGCTTCCCGCCTAGGCGTTAGTCTCAAAAACGGGCACGCTTGCCTGCGGCGCATCGTAAGGCAAAATACAGCATCACGAGGAAGCACAAAACGACGACGTCATTTCTTTTCGGTAGAGCGGCTTTACGCTGAACGCATGTTTATAGACGAGGTGAGGCTTTCAAAGAGAGTTCAAATGACGCGTGAAACCGTGAAATGAAGAAGAAGCAGGTTGCAATGACGTCTCATGAATGGTTTATATAAAAATACCGTGTAGGCGGGCAAAACCGGGCCTTCTTCGGGTGGTACACAAGGAGGAGGCCACGAGAGTTTCATGAATTAAGCTCCACAACCAAAATGGCAAATAGCACCTGTAACCGCACTTCCGATCAACTTTAAGAACGACCGGGGCACGAGGAGGAGGAGGCGGAGGAGGGAGAGAGTATGCGCGTGGCGGAAAAGGTCGCGTCGGCGAGGCCGAGAGCGACTCGTTGAAGAGGGCATGAAGAAGGCGCGAAGAGGTGGTTGGAAGAGGGAAGAATTTTTCAGGCATTCGGGCAGCCGCGCCAAAACCTCTCTGCACGGAGCACGAAAGACGTCGAATCACTCTGCACCGTGCACATCAAAGAAGCCTCCCCTCCCACCTCACATCATACATGCTGTGAGCGTAAAATCTGTGGGTTCTCGTTCGTGGCTTAGGCAAATTTGATGACGGCCCTTGCGTGTGTGTACGCGTGTTGCGGGTTGAGCGTGCAGATGAGTCAACGTGTGGAACACTTCGAGAATTGCATAATGTTTTGATCTACAAATTGCGAAAAAGTCATTGTGTTGTGAATAGGTCAATGCCTGGGAGAACAAAATTAGCCTTGAACTACCTTTGCACTAAAACTTTATCTACACTTTTGTGTGGTACAGTTGTGTTGTGAATAGGTCAATAATTGAAAAGGACTAAATTATCTTGACCTATGGTTTTGTGAGTAGGCCAAAAAGTTTGTGAATGAGATTCAAATTGGGGCAGCAAAAGGTGAAATGACATCAGTGGCCCGCTTCGTAAACGAGCTGCAGACTGAATAGAGCACAATTTCGCCAGTTTGTCTTCCTTCCCCAGACGTCCCTCCTGACTCAGGAAGCTAGCACAAGTCAGCACGACACGCAGACGATTCTTGTTGTGAGATCAGACCATTGCTGGGAACGTTCTATGTGCAGCGCGGCTGTCAGGGACAAGACTCGGTCTCTGGTGCACCCCGGCGACGCAATTCTGGTAACTTGTGCTCGATGCCGATATAAAGGTCATTACTTGCAATCATTTAGATGCAAAACTCGGGCTGCTAGCTACTGGAAACCGACGACCGTATTAGAGAATTGTGGAGAATGTTTAGAAATTCCCATGCTCACATCCCCGGAAAGGGTAGCTTAATTTGTCGTCACTAAGTTGTCTAGTATCATCGTGTGCCCAGGGGGTCTCACGCTCGCTACAGACTCTCCCCTTCTCTTTCACTTTGACCAATGCGACTTCTGTAGATCAACTTCAAAGAGACCACAGCTAGAGTGCTATAGGATTTATTATCAACTCTTTCTGCGAGAGTGCGAGCAGTGCCATTTTGTACCGAAGAAGACAGCCCAAAACACTTAGTTTAGAGAAAATATGATATTGATGCGCCCTAGTTATGGTATGAGAACAACTAGATCTTTTTTCTTCTTCAATCTGAGCTTTGACGAGGGGCAACACGAAGCAAGGAAGAAGCGCTCACTATATACACTGATCACAATTCGAATAGATAAAATCAACCACGAGCAAGAACGAGAAAGAGAGATGAAGCAGCACAAATGAAGCGCGCGCCATAGTACACTGTTTTGATGTGGCTTCTGAGACACACGACAATAACAACAACATTGCAGTAAACAAGGGAGGGATTAGAGAGTGCAAATGGGTGTGAACCCGTAGCAAAGTACGGGGCAAGTAAGATGCTCGATGCATCGAGACAGATGCCTGAAGAGGAAGAGAGTGGGCGTTGAGGACGAGGAGGGAAAAGAGTTCCCGGGCACTGTCTCTTCTCGTCCTTTTCTTCCTCGAAAGGCCGTGCACATTCAGTCAGAGAAGGGGGAGGCTATTGAAATCGTTTGAGGCAGAAGAGAAAGCGCCAAAAACGTGTTTCTGAACTGTACGCGACATGGTCGAGGCACCCACGAGGGGCCTCAGGAGCCTGTGGCCGAGGAGGGAAGGAGGAGGTGGTGGAGTCGACTGTGCCCTCATCGTGCACACCATCGAAGAGGCAGGCAGGGCAGTGCACTCCATGTAAAGTGGCGCCAGAGCGAAATGTGGTGCCCGATGTTTGCAAAAATTGTCGGGTTCAAGCGCGGTGTTTCGGATTGGAAAGGAGGAACGTTGAAAATTATTATGCCCATAGGTCGACGACTTAAATTCAGACTTCGTGGTTAAAATCAGTAGGACAGAGAGACAAAGTTCAAAGTAAACGGAGGATGAAAGGCCAAGCAGGTGCTTCGACTCACTCCTCTCTTGACTCCATAGGAGGAGAGACTAACCATAAGCTTTTAGGTGAAGTATAGTTTGTGGGAGAACAAGAAACTACTACGTGTCATATAAATATTCTTTTTCTAAAGTGATATATTATGATTATTGGCGCAATAGAACTCCCCAAGGACAAGTCCCATGTGACAACGTGCAAGACTGAAATCTTCTTCTTCGGCATGAACGTGGTCGGTCGCGGCGGTCGTTTAAGGAAGGCGACCAACGACTAGTAAGTAGGCGAGTGGGAGGAAGGAAGAGGAAAAGAGGGAGACGCTGGGTGGCGAGACTGAATGAAACCCGGTGCAACTACGGGCGAGACTAAGGACGAGAAGGCTTTCAATTGCCAAAGAAATTGGCAATGAAGCGTCGCGAAGCGGTGAGCGGCTCCTGGGGACCTCGTCGAAAGTTGTCCACCTGGTTCAGGGCTTCATCCTCATCTTCCTGAGCATCGTCCAACCTGAAAGTTTTGGTGTTGTTCTTTACATCTTTACAATTTTGTACTTTACTGGCGTTTTTCGAACTTTCCTTCCCCTAAAACTCGGAGCACCTTTTACAAGCGCTTGTTTTGGCCGTTCTGCGTGCTGGAATACGATTCTCCGAAAACGGCAACCTCGCCAGTGGTAATTTTCCTTCTCTCTCTCCGTCCCGATACCTATCAATTTGAAGCCGTGCAAAGATGCGACGTCGACTAGCCGACGACCACCGACAAGGGACACCACAAATGCTCGTCTCTCTCCTTCTTAGCGAAAACGAGGACGAGGCGTAATTGTCTGCAGAAGATTTTGCACAGAGGGGCATGTCCTTCTCTGGCCTCCACTTCGTCGACGAGGAGGCGCTCCTTCTCCCCCCAGCCCCGTCGATGACGCTCCTCTCCCCAGCTAAGACGATCTAAGTGGAGAGGAAATGAAACGAAGGAGAAAGGAGGGAGAGGAGGGAACGAGTGTGGAGGCATGTCGGGACGGGCAAACGACTCAAAAGACCTAAGACTCATGCGCAAATCGTCTACCGTACTCCTCTATTCAGCGCCGTGAATGCCTTTCAATTATAGGTAATCCGAGGATATTGCTAGCCCTTCGAGAGGGCAGAAAAATCTGTGTACACACCTGTGCTCAGCATCGAGAATCTCTCGCATGCACCGCTCCTTGTCCTCCATAAGCTGAGTGAAACGATCGAAGACTCGGTCTGTCTCACGCTTCATCTCCTCCGTCTTCTCTTCGTCTGCAAGTTAAAAATATTCCAAATCCGGGTAATCCGGCAATATTACGAGTCACAAGAAGAATAAGAAAAAACGAACCGTCGGCGACCGTTGTGGCCTGATTTAGCAACGGCGTAATCTTGTGCAACTCGTCTTCGATGTCCCGATACTTGTCGATGCTATTGTAATAATCGAGTTGAAGGACTAATCGATTCTTCTCGCCGTTGCTAGCAAGCAGCTCGCGGACTATCCTCTCCTCATCCTCGCTGCTTCTCTCTAAAACATCCACGTCATTGGGCGCTGACTGAATACGGAGAAGAAAATTTAATTAACCAGACAAGAGCACGAAGGAACGAACCACAGCGATTGGCTTCGATGGTCAGATTCTGGACTCGTTTCGTGACGGCGTCTATTCGTTGCTGAATCCTCGCTTGAGCTTCTTGACTCCGACGAGCATCCCGGACGTCTTCCTCCCATTTCGCTGTGATCTTCCGATTTGGCGTCGAATCTGCAGGATTTGGCCAATTCAGCAAAAACTTACGTTCAGTGCCTCTTGAGCCGGATGCAGCGCTATAGTCGGACATCTAAAAACCGACTAGTTGCCCTTGAGGAATCAATTTTTGAGGAGGAGGAAATGTGATTAAAGCCGAAGCTGTTCCCCTCTTCCCCCACAAGTCTCTCTTCTTCTTCTTCACAACAGCGTTACGAAAGATTCTCCTTATTGGAAGTGGAGAGAAAGAGTGGAAGCTCAAGGAAAGGGGGAAGAGTTGATAAGAGCATTCCAAAACGGGGAAGGGAAAAACTCTAGATAAATAGCTTTGACAGTTAGAAAGTTTGCTGATAATACGGACAGGCAAAGCGAAGCCGGACGAAATCTTGGCGATACTCTCGCGCAGCTCCTGGCTGCGCATTGAACCGAAGCGTTTCACACGATCCAAGGCATTCGTAACCTAAAGACGTAACTTCAACCACTACTACACAATACCAAATTAAATTCAATTACGGTAGCCACTAAATGGATTCCAAAGCGACAGCATTAAGAAAATTGCATTAAAAGAGGGATGCGATTGAAGAAAATCTGACCTCGAGACGTTCCGAGGACTTGCCGAGAGCGGGCAGGATTGGTTTGTCATCTAAATCAATCAAATTAAACTTGCTCGATGTCTTGAAGAGGAAAAGATAGAGGGACAGTGAACAGAGGAGAGGAATAGTTGTGCCGAAAGGTTCAGACAACAGTTTAAAAAGGTGCAAGAAGTTGGGAAAATTCGTGCGCTCACAGTTTTTACGTGGCAGCACAGGCGACGGATCACGTTTGGAGAAGGAGTGGAACTTGACCGGCGATGGCTGAGCCAATTCTACAAACAAACACCAACCACATCACGTCATTCACACTACTTTCAACAACGTTTTGTTGTTTTCCTGAAATTACACGCCATGCTAGGCATTAGCGAATGTTTTCGACTACCACAATAATGAAGGAAAAGAGTAGGAAAAAGCTCATACCAAGAATTCGCAGGTCACCATTTGAGCCAAGTGAAGTCCGAGACCGGGTCGAGGAACTTCGATACAGGTTCGACGTCGACGAAGACACTACACAAAACAACAACATACACATTCGAGGTCAAAAGTTTGAAATTGTAGATCAAAATGGTCTCTACATGAAATATTCAAGCCATTCCGCCTCACACAAGAGACAACGACAGCAGGCTGTTATAAGTTTCAACATGGCAAAAACGTACTTGGCTTGATTTGGAAAGTCTGTCCATCGGACTGGACCTCTTCGATCAACTGTCGAGCAACTTGTAGCCTTTGCTCATCAATCTACAAAGTTCTTTTTCGTTTCCGAAGCGAACCTCAGAGGCGGGCTTGGAGAGATAGGCACTTGGGTTCTCAAGCATCTGTCTTGCCTTTATTCGATGCTTCGATGGACTCGGATCGCCGGTCGAGTTCTTCTTCGGGATTGGTACCATTTTGATGACAACTTCGTTGTCCCTTCAATTAAGAAAGAAAATTTAAAACGTTACAAATTAGTACAGTAAAAGGGCCACATGGAAAAGTAGCCATCTCGAAAAGTAGCCAAAATAATTTCATCTGACCTAAAATTTAGGATTTTCAAAGCGCCTGGCACTGTCTAAAACCAGACTCCGACCCCCCGTCACAGGCCCACGAGCCCCTGAGGCCCTTTCTGATGTGCTGTTTCAGCCTTTAACTTGGACTTAGGATTACGCTTTGGCCATCTGGCCTAAAATGCACTTGGCTACTTTTCTCGCGGCTACTTTTCCAAGTTGCCCAATAAAAGCATGCACATGAAGTTAAAACACGATAAAATAAAGAGCACACGAAATAAAAATGCGTACTCTGTGGGAGCATCGCCCTTGGACTGCTTCAACTCTTCTCCATCCGAGTCAAAAATATCTCGAACTTCACGAATATCTTCCTTCGCAGCAAGTGGAGCAGTTTTGGCGGGTTCTGGAGCTGGGGGCTCGTACTGAAAATTATGTTTTCTTTATTTTTTTATTGTTGCGCTTACCACTTTCACATTGGAATAGTTTACCGCCTCTTCTTGCTCTTTCCGCCGGCGAATGTTTTCAATTTCTTCCACGACTTTGTTTTCTTGATCTGTATTCTGGTAGAAAGACAGTCGCCAATCGCTAGCGGAAGTCGGAGTTGGCTAAAAATAAAATAAAATAATTTTAAAAATTGATTTTCCTACCAATTCAATATTTCCTCCTTCCAGGACATTCCTTACAGCCTCCAATAACCGTTTGATGGCCTTCTTGTCCGGCGTCAATATATCATCAGCCGGCGGCAAATGCTTCACACCGAGACCATCGAGTGCTCTGAACACAGTGTTTGAAGAGTAGAAGAAAGCTCGTCAAGCTGGTCATCACCAAAATGTTAAATGTTGCTCACTTCAAAGCTTGCTGCACATTATTTCGTCGCTCCACTGGAGCATCTGTGAAGTCGAGCTTCGAATAAGAGACTCCAATGGCCTCGGGCCTGTAGGCGGCAACCAGGGCGCATAGTCCAAGACCCGATCGCCAACTCTTTCTGTAACCCCATATTTCTTCATCCAATTTCATAAACTGACTCAAAGTCGTTGATTCGAACTCCTTTGAAGTTGGTTGTCACCCTCTGACACCACACCAAGAGGTCTTCATTCGGAATCCGAGCCGGTACAGCGAAGGGCGGCGAGCCGGGCGGCGGCACGGGAACAGCTTCGCCCTCGTCCGTCACCTGCTAGCTCGCCTATAGTTTGCTGGCCTTTCAAAAACCTCGAAGTGCGCCTCTGTTGATGGTGCTCGGGAATTTCGATTCACTGGCAACGAGAGGGGCGGCGGCTCTACTCGCTCTACTCGCCATGGTGGTCTTACCGACCCGTCTGAAGTCGCTAGAACAATGTTTGAAACGTAATTTGACCGACTTTGAGGCGGAGGAGGAGGTGCGGGTTGCGGCTGTTCAGACAGGGGAGGAGGGCGAGACGGCATTCGAATTTTCTGCGACGTCCCCAAGTCCTGCGCCCGACGTTCGGCCAGGTCGCGTTCGAACTTCTCCATTCGATCCTCATCACTGACCAATTTTTGGATTTCCACCGAAATGTCGGCTATATCCTTCTTGGCTGAAATTTGAGGGGAATCAAGCCGGGGGACGGCTGAATGATGTTTGCTGAGTATGCTAATAGAAGACGAAATCTCTCCGGATATTTGCTTAAAGAGGAAGAAGACGCACCATTGGGGTCGCCTGCTTCGATCGGAGGAGGAAGGGTTCGAACGGCCGACGGCTCTCGAGACGGCTCCCGTGATGAGGCCGTGCTCGCCGCGTCCGTTCTGAAGGAATTTCAAGGAAAAAAAGAATTTCTACATTTCGCCGATCTGCGCGCTCGCTAAAGTGATCATCAAGGAAGCTGCGGAAACATGAGCACCAAGTGGTCGAAGTTTGAGCTTCAGTTGTGATCTACAAAGACTTGTTTGATCTACAAATGTCACAAAAACCGACCTTTGAGTGGGATCTTCGTGGATAAAAAGTCTCAAGTTGAGTGGAACGGCGGCGAGAGGCTTTCGGCGACCTTTGGCCGTCACTTCCTCCACAACAATCGTCCATTCTTTATCGTCGAACTGGTCGTCGTTCTCTCCCTTGAGATTCTTTTATTTCATATTGTAGGTCAAACCTTATAAAGAGTGGTTTTGATTTCGATGGAGTCCGCCACAGGTTCGGGCCATCGGATAACCGTGGTATCGGGCCTGGTCGCCGAGTAACTCGATTCGCAATTTCTCTCCTTCGAAGACACTTTTCGACGCCTGCAAATTCTTATAAAGCACTAAAAACGAACCGATGCATGAAGGTGAGGACCACAGACGTGGGTCGATGCTTGGCATCATCTGTCGTCACTATCAACTCCTCGAGCGTGGCTGTGAAGACGTATTTGGCGGCTTTTTTCTTCGACGCCCGTTGAAGACGGCGCCAAACGGCCGCCATCTGGGTGGACGGGCGACCAATTCCCGGGGCGTTGAAAGCCTGCAGACGACGGGTTTTGTGTTACTCCTCACCATATGCCAATTGTCAAGTTATCCGAAACAGATGTGAACGCGGAAGAAATAGAATAATTCAATATTATTGCTATTTTATTTTCTTTAAAAAAAGAAAAGAAATATTTCTTCTGGCTACTCGGCTGTGAGTAACAAAGAAATGAGCAAATAAGGTTATGAGGCAGCCATCCACTGAAGGAGGGTGAAAAGGACCGAGAGAGATATTTCACAGCAACGGCCCTCTTCCGGTCAAAGCAGAGATATGAACGCATGAGAAAGTCGTCCTTGTGAAACGAAAGAACCAAGTTGTAATGCCTTCTCGACGCGTCATGTTCGAGGGGCGAGGAAGAGGGGAGGAGGGAAGAGAGTGCGAGGCCTGCCTCCTCCTCCTCCTTCTCCTTCTCTTCGGCCGCCTCGGCAAGAAGAGCTCTGAAGAACCGGCGAAGACTAATGACTCTACTGGGACAGAGGGGCGCGCGCCGGAGACTTTTTCACTGCGTCCCAATTCCAAAACGCACTTTTCTATCATATGAAGCGCCTCAAGACGCATAAAAATAGGCAGATGAGCAAAGGAGGAAACGGGAGAAAAGGGCTCGGCCTGAAGCCGTCCACATTTTGCCTCGCTCTATTACCTCGAGTAAGGCACGCAGATACCCCCACACAACGGGGACGAGGGGGGCCGCCGCGGCCGCCGCTGCGCCCGTGGGAACACAGCAGTCCGTTCTTGGGATAAATGGAATTTCTGAAAAGTTCTCCCTCTCTCCACGCGTCAGAGGGACGTCTGCGACTTTTTGCACTTGCAGACCTTTATAGTGCTAAAAGCTCGATGTTGGGTCAGCTGCTTGTAATGCACACAATTTGATCTCTTTGGCCTCTTTGACGCGTCTTTTCTTCTATTCGAGCCTGGACTGAACATGGTTTGAGTGATTTCAGACTTTTCCACCGCGTCGACACCATTTCTCCTTTCTTTGTCTGAAGGTGAGAATCAGCAGACAGCCAGCCCCTCGTCGACTACATAACGACTGTGTGCTTCTCTGTGGCGGCGGGTGCCCGCGGGCGAGGAAGAAACAATGGAAATGACCGCCTGCTTTCTGCTCTTCATTGTGACGTGCAGCGTCATAGCAGCTGATAACTCCCAACCAGACCAAGAGCCGAAGAAAAAACTATTCCGCATGGAGAAAATGAACTATATCTACTCGAAGGCAATTCAGCATATCGATGACAAGAAACAATTGAGAAAGCTTGAGGTTTGAGCAACTTAAAAGTCTCAAGCTTTGCAGGACAAACTCGATGAGTTCGACAAGATTTATGCCGCAAACAAGGAGCTGGAGCATGTTGGAAAAGGAAAGTCGAAGGAAGAACTGGCTCAAGTGGACGAAAAGTTGCTGAAACTGCTTCACAAGTTTAACCTGGAGAAGACACTGGAAGCCTTTCAACAGGTGGGGGTACCTCCCTTTCACTCTTTAGTCGTCTGTCCAGTTCAGCCCCGGGCTGTTGGTTCAGCTCTCATCTCATTTTTCTCTCTAGTTTAACCCGTTATTGATTTTCATTTTCAGAAACTGAAGTATAAGAATGACCTTGAACACGAGAAAGAGAACTCCGTGTTGCCTTCGGAGAAGTTCGCCGACCCGGCTCTTCAGAAACTTTGGTTGACGGCGAAGGCTGGCAAATTTAGCGAGTCAGAGCTCGCAGGTTTGATACCATTTTGAGTCTCGACATTGTTTTAGAGCTTCACAAAGGTCTCAAGGAACACGAAGGGAAAATTGCTCATTATGAGGAACTGGCAAGACAATTCAACAAGGTCCGTTTAAGTTTCAAATTGAAGACTTTAACGTTAGATTCCCGACCATGATGAGAACAGCGTCCAAGACAATCATCATTCCAAGACACGAGAGCTCAAAGACGCCCACAAGGAGATGCACTCCCATCTCGAGGAGCTTCATTCGAAGATCAACGATGCGGACAAGAGCCCCTTCAGGAGTCGGCGGGTGCAAGAGCTTTGGGCACAGGTCTTTTTCTCTTTTGTGGAAGTATTTCTTTAGGCTCAAAAGAGCAAGAACTTCACCGTTGAAAGTCTTTCCATTCTTCATGAAGAACTAAAACACTTCGACCTTCTCCTTCACAAGCTCTCCGTTCATGGCGAGCAACTGGAGAGCATGCGGAATGATAAGCTCACCACTGGCAAGGATCCCATGCAGCATCTTGAGCATCAGGTACATTATTTTCTTATTTTTTGATTGAAGCCCTTGATTCAGGAGCTCGAAGCTCGTCACGAGAAGCTGACTCGAAAGCTGCGAAAAATGGAAAAGTTCATTGTTCACAAGATCGAGCACACCGAGCTGTGAGAAGATTTTTATTGAAGATCCAAAGGCTCAATATTTATTTACTTTTTCTTATTAATTTTGGCATCGACACTTTCTCGCCCTTTCGTTGACGCGTTCCGCCAAGCATATTATAGTCTCTTGTTCCGTCATTCTGTGTAATGGGTGCCTTTCTCTGACTTCGTCTTCTTATCAACAACACCTTTGCTCAAGGCCATCTTCCCCCTTCCCCCTTCTTCGTCTCCTTCCTCCAGGTGGCCAGTTCTCTGTTCAATCTCTTCATGGTTCAGGTGCTATGAGCGCTCTTTGCTTTCTTGTTATGATTTTTTGTCTGTTTTCTGGTTTTTATGGTTGTGCATAACCCACGAGGGACGGCCCACGTGCTAAAGTGGCTGGCTGTCGAAATTTTTATGATCCGTTCAAGCACGAGGCCGGCGATGGAATGGGGCTCGAGACACCACGTAGAGATATCAAGGCAAGAACCAAGTAAAGGGGGCGGGCTGTATAGGCGTCTCTATAAAAGAGGCCATGGAGAAAACATCTCTAAGCGTGGTCGCCACGATCGCGGGCTCGTGTCCCCTATCTCACTAGCCACCTTGCATTTGTTTGACGAGCCAGGAGGCCAGGCCAAGAGTCTTCTCCTGTCGAGACCCTTCCCGTTCATTCGTTCTTGGCAGTATAAAGATTGTTAGAGCTTCTTTTTTTTGGCATTTTTTTGAAACGCGTATATTCGCTTTCAATTTTATCTCTGTTTAATAATCGTCTAGACGTTGACTTCCAGGCACTTATGATGGCAGCTGAGTCTCCGATTGATGTCAGCACCACTTCCACTCACAATCAGAATAGTCGCAAGCGTCCTTCGATCTCATTCTCGCCCAACGAGAACAACTGCGATCATCTCATTGAGAGCTCGAAGAAGTCTAACGGTGAGTAGTTTCTGTCTCCATGTGACGATGGCGTTGCCTTGTCGGCTTTCTTGAGAAGGGCACATTCTGACGTTTCCAGAACTATAAAGATAAGCTGTGTTTTGCAGAGAAAAAGGCCCGACCGTACTTCACCGACCCACGAGTTCGAGTCTGTCTCCAATGTCAGCGAGGCGACACCGTGCATGTTCATCATGTTCTCACGGAAATTCCTGTTTAGTCAATAATTTATCTTTTGAGATTTATTAGTTTCATTCTGTCTATATCATGATGCTACAAATCAACCAAAGGCAACTTACAACTAGGTCTAACACCCTCTATGTATTTTATGTCTCTGTCTCGTTGTTCAGTCTTTCAGGCTTCAGCCAACCCTCTCTCTCCTTACTACAGTACTAGTATTCATAACAACGTGTACAATTCGGTGGATCAAACAATCCTTGTGTAGATGTACTTTTATGAGTTACCCGGTTGTAATGGATTTGACAATAAATATTCACAGTTGCTTGGTTTCACAACTTCTTTTGGTCTGAAAGGAATGTTGAAATCCAACAACTCACCTATAACATCTCTCAACTAAACGAAGCTGTAGGTCTGTAAAACCGTGAGCGATAACTTGCCCAGCGAAGCTGGGCCTCCAAAAATTATCATAGCGATACTTCGACCTACAAAACTAGCGGGTGCGAGAAGACCGCATCACCGCAGACGTCGCGACAGTAATCGAGTGAAGGGCGTCGAGGGTGAGACGAAAAAGAAGGACCTCACAATGACGGCCGAGTCTTTTCGCTTTCACACCGTCCGTCACGAGTTCAAATAATTCTCAATCCCCAAATATCAACTGTCTTTGAAATCGTCCGGTTTGGATAAAAACTCTTTATGACCTCTCATCACTCAATGTACGACGCCAAGGCACTTCATGGATGACAAGGCAAGGAGAAAGGAATCCCGAAAAAAATATGGCGAGCTCAAACAATCCAACGATTTCAGGAAGTACCAGCTTTTGCACCTAAACTTGAAAGCAAGGGGAAGGCGAGATTTAGCCGAAGAAGACAAAGATCACTCGCATCATTGTGATCTCTCAGAGATTTCTCAACAAGAATTATTAGCAAAACTAAACCAGAACAGCACAGTTATTTGCGTAAGAGCAATTTAGAGAATTTTGTACGCTCAAAATACGAGAATCAAAGAACAAAGCAATCGAAAAAGAAGAAGCACCTCCTTTATGATACACGCTTTCCCGAACGACATCGTCTTCTTGTTGCTCAGTTCGGCGGCAAAGAACCGGCCCTTGCTGAAAGAAAATGGAATTTCGTCCAAATAGAAACTACAACGTACATGTGCCATTGACGAGATCTTTCTGCGGTACTCCAAGACGACTGAACTGGAACTGGATCTTGAAGGCCATCTGCTGGATCTCCTCCTGGAGACGCGACATCTCCGTCGTGAGATTGTCGTGTTCCTCGCGCAGACCCGTGTTCTCGTCTTGAACCTTCTTGAGTTGGACTGACATCTCAGCGAATTCCTTCTCCTATAACTTCCATTGAAAACTTGAAAAGTGGCGAACGAACCATTTTCTTCCTGATCATCGCCTCTTTGGTCGACTCGTTACGGAGTCCACGCGGAAGGAACGGATTGGCCGTGCCGTAGCGGCGGATCAAGGAACCTAAACTTTCGCTTTCTTGAGACACCAAGACCTAGGCTTACCGAGAGTGTACGCACGATCGAAGTTGGCACGACGGATCTTCAGATCGCTGGTGAAGAAGCTCGAACGATACCAGGCGAGCATGCGTGCCTCCGGATAGGGACCCTGCCAGTCGCCGTTGTAGTCACAGTAGTAGAACTCCTCCGGCGGCAGCTCCACCTCCTCTTCGTCATCTCTTTCCTCTTCCGCCACAACCGGAGTCGCTTCCTGAGCAATTGGATTTGAATTGAGAAACACAGACAAACCTCAACTTGTGGCTCGACCACAGGCGCAGCCTCTTCTTGCTTATACTCGTCGACGATGGCCTGCACCTTCTTCTCCAGATCTTCTTGAGACGAATGATGACTCTCGTTCATTTTCTCGTTGATGTTCTCATTCGAGACAGTGCAAGGCGAGACCACCGGGCTCACCGGTTCACCCAACAGCCACAGAGCTCTCTTCTGAATGAACACTTAATCGAATCATTTTGAAGCAAACCAGAGAATTGCCGTTCCGTGCCAGCACTGGCTTCAAGAGCCACGGATGTGAGACCAGAGGAATGTTGGAGTAGGCGCTCTAAATGAACGGCTTTAACAAGAGAGCTCAAACACGTACCGGATCACTATTGATGTTCTCGCGCATGGTAACGCAGATTTGAAGGATCTCATTGCGTGTGTAGATGAGATGATCACGCGCCGTCTCCGTCGACGTCGCTAACGTCGAGAGTGAACCGTTGGTCATCGTATCGCTCGTTGAGAGTACCTGAAAATCTCGATCATCATAGGTTCCCTGACTTTCAATGTAACTACAGAGCATGCACTTTGGTTGGAATCGAGAATCCGCAAAAGACCCCCGCGCGGAGAAGTAAGCCGATTACTGTCCGACTTTTGCTTCTGGGTCACCACGGATTACCACATGCACTGCCTCACCATGAACACCAAAACCTGAAACTCACCGGACGAGCCGCGATAATGTGTTTCGGAAGCGATGGAAAGCCTGGCGGTTCGCTCCTCTGCGACTGCTCGGCGGAGAAGGAAGCCGAAGTTGACGACGAAGTGCCGCCCATGCCCGTGTCCTCGGAGAGAATGGAAGTGAGACGCTTCACGAAGTCCGTCGGTGTCTGTCAATCACAAAGATAAGCACAAGCAGCATTGTCGGCACATGGGTTTCAAGAGAACTATTCGACGCACGAAACTCCCCTCCTCTCCCCTTTAACGCATCTTTCATTGAATGCCTGTAGAACTTACTGGTTCGACGTTGATATTCTCTTGCACAGCCAAGTTCTCCGAATTGAAAGACCATGTTGGTGATGGCTGAAATCAAAACTCGGATAAAAAACCATTCCAATGCCTACCGGTCGATCCTCGACATCAATGAAGCTGTCCGTTCGCATGTGCAATGCTTCGGGCGTATCCTTTGATCCAAGAACGAACATCGAGTACTGGAAGCGCAGCTGCGTCCAGTCACGGTTTGTCTGCTCCGCGTACTTCTTCATCACCTAGGACAATTTGAAGAAAAAGCTTCGACACGAACCTTTGAGAGCTTCGTTGTGCTCTTCACATTGTAGCTCGCCTTCTCATCACCATCTTCACGGAAGCGAATGACGATTCGGTCGCCGCCGCCTCCCGACTCGCTCGTAGCGGCCACGCTCATGCTGCACACGTTCGTCTCCCTCTTCTCACGCCCGTAAGACAGCTACGCTTTCTACAACTACCTGAAACAGAGACCATCGCGAGGAGAATCGTTCGGAAGTATTCAAGGCGTCGTCAACGCTTTGGATCAGAAGCGACTTCTCTTCAAGTACGCAGTGAATGGCAATTTTATACAAAGATCAATGCGCACAATTGAAACCTAGAAGGAAATAACACCAACAATGAGGACGAAGCAATAACAATACAACCACAAGACAGCATCAAGAGGAAGTGTACAACTAATCGATGTCGAAGTGATCGAAGTAGCGCTGCACCTGCGGCAAGTGCGACTTCTCCGCGCGCAAGAACTTGTGGTACTGATCGACAATCACCTGGTAGATTTTCCTTCAGAGATCTTCTAATTCGCAAACCTTGTAGGCGAAGACATTGGCATAGGGAAGACCGGTCAAGGGCTCCGTGTAACGCGCTGGCTTGCCCGTCACAACACAGATCCGCGGTCGAATCGGCGCCCGAGCCGCGGCTTTCTCGACGACTTGTGCCTCCGGATAGATGACGATCTGCAAAGAACATCGTTTCTTCCTCTTCTCTCTCGAGCTTTAAAGCATAAATCTTCACAGTTTCACGGAAATACAGCGGCGAACAACCAACCTTTCCTTTCGGTCCATCAATAGATCGAATCCTCGGTCCATCATACTTCTTGACATGCGTCGAGCGCTCGCCGCGCTTTTTCTTCTTTTCCAGCTCCATCTGCTCATACTTGGCGAGCGATTCGAGGTTTATCCTGAAGATTCGGATTCCAATTACCATAAAGACAAGAGAACCTTTCAGTCTCCTTCGCTTCTTCAAGTCGCGCCTTTTGCGTCTTCTCGTCCACAACGTTGGCCTTGACGGTTTTACCGCCGAGGCGGGCGTAGACCCACTTGTTACCGGCGAGGGCCGCCCGTCGTGCGCGTTCTCGCTCCGCTTGTCGTTTGGAGGGCTCCTGAATACGAAAAGGAAAATGAAGGGTCCGTGAGAAGGTCATCTTACCCGTTTCTTGCGCTTCTCTCCATCTGCCTCCGCATCGCTGACTGGTTCATCTTCTTCTTCGGGAAGATCGAAGTCGGAATCGACCACGTCGCCCTCTGACTTGGCATCTGAGTCAAAGTCCACGTCGTCGTTGTCATCCTGCAAGGTTGGAATGAGTAATTGGGCAGAGGACGGGAAGCGAGAGAGAAAATAAGGCGACTGTACGACATGAATTTCAAGAATTTCGAAGGAGGCTTGCTTTGAGGCCATGAATGGCATTGAAGCTTTCACAATGTTACGAAAATAAAGCGGTACTGATAAGGCAGCTAACTCTGAACACACGAGCGATCTCATAAACATATTGTTTCGTTGTGCGAAAAAGGTGAAACCCATCCGACAACCGAAACAAAATCTCAAAGGATTTCTTGGCTCAGTAGATGGCATCCCTAGCAATAGAACACCCGAAACATACCTCTTTGGCAAATTCGCCCTCGTAGGCCGTTTTGTAGAACTCGTCCTCTTGCATCTTGAGAGCGCCCTCAAGGAGCTTCGCCATCTTGTTGCCGGCGTTGGCGCGTCGCTCACGACCTTTAGCCAGTGGCTCAACCTGGAAGATGAGCGTTTGACGACGGAACTGCAAGTGACACCTCTGGCATCTCCTCGTCCTCATCGCTGTCCGAGCCTTCTTCCTCCTCGTTGCTGCTCGACTCTTCTTCGGCCTTCTCTTCCTGCTCGTCCTCGTCCTTTTTCTTCTTCGCCTCTGGATCTTGAGCCATCTTCGCGCTGAAAACAAGGAACAAGTCAAATTCAGTCCCGCTGCCTGTCACTTTCACGTCCCGCGTAAGAAACTATTCAATTTGCTCACCGAACCAAGCATGAAACAGTGAAACATCATAGAAAAACCAAATAAAACTAGTGAAACACATTTGCCGTCAATATTTTTTGAATTCTTTGCGGCAAAAACTGCAGGCTGCGACATTATCTCGGTCTCTAGACGCGGCGCGACTAATTTTTGAATGCTAGCAACTGTTTAGCGACTGAAACACACACGAAACAATCGAAAACGCAATGAAAACTGCGCAAATGAGTGGACAACACGGACAGCAAACCACAAACTTCGACGTTTGAAAATTCGAATTCCACCACTCCAAACTACGGCCCGTGGCGCGCGTCTACGCGGGAGTTCAAATCGCGTATTTGTAGGTTAGCCTTCTTTTCGCGATTTTTTACTAGCGATTGCTGGCCATAGTTGCACTTTGAGGAACGCGCAGCAACTATGACGCAATGTCGACCCTTTCAAGGGAAAAGTCGACGGCCCTTCTGCCAGTAACACATTTCTGGCTCACTACACTCGGCGATTCCCTTGAAAGTATGAACAGCTTGATTTCAAACTATTTTTCCAGACATTAGCTTAAGTTCTGGTTCCAGGTTTATTCCTCAACGCGAAGAAGGATTGTTACAGTTACTCCTACCGAAATAATAATACGTCGACATGAAACATAATGAAGAGGCAGTGAGAATGCAATCTTGAAGACAAACATAAACTGCAATGAAGTTGAACCCGCTAAGGAAACCCTCTTCATAAGAATTGAAACATGTTGAACAAGCGAAATAATACTGGAAGAAGAAGAATAGAAGGTCAATCACTGGAGAAGTTTCGAAGTACTCGAAACTACTTCGACTTCTTCGATGTTGAGGCACGAGGCTTGCGAGGCTGCTGGCCGGGCACATGTCGCGTCGGGAAGATAGGTCCTTTGCACATCGCCACACTGCCGCAGCGGCATTGAGCACGGCCCTCCTCTCTCGGCAAGCCGTAGTCGAAGGTGAGTTCCTGCATGTTCGCGAGCCTTCTATACTAGGAAATGAACAAACCTCGCCGAGCTGAATGTCTTCGACGGCGAAGAATCCAATGCCATGATAACCATAGCCAATGCCCTGGTCCATGATTCGAACCACGGCGAGGTTCGGATTGCACGAATGGTTGATAAAGCGCGACTCGTTGCCGTAGACGCCAGCATCGATGACTAAGCCTTGGGCCTGCAAATCAGCGTCATCAGTAAACCGGTGAAACGACGACTTACATCACCACTGTCCCAAGTGACCCTCGCGGAAGTGCTGCGACCCGAGCCTTCAGCACGACCCTAGAACGCATCTAGTGAACGCTCTCATACACTTCATACCGGTTTAGCTTTCTTCTTCTTGATCTTTTCTGCCTCTTTGTGAAGTTTACCGGCATCGTCGACTGCGGAATCCAACTGAAACATATCTGTCAACAAGGCAAACTGAAGTCAAGAGGCAAACAGTGGAAGCAAACGCACGATGAAGGCCATTTGGAACTCGTATGCATCATTTTCCGTATCTGGCTTATCCTCGGCTTCTTCGTAGGTGAGAACCTTGAACGATTGAATGGGTAGAGGCAGATCAAAACCTTTCCAATGTAACGAGTCACAAATGTTCCTCGTGGGATGTCTTCTCCCGCCAAGACACCCCATCCCTTCTCCGCGCTCTTCGCCAGGATCAGTTTCACCTTTCGAGGTGTCTGAATTCTAACAGTAATCTAAGTTTAAAAGCTTCAAACAAGCCTGAGTCTTCTTGTTGCTGCATTCGATGCAGGCACAGGCAGGGGAACACTCGAATATGCCTGCCGAGCCATGAAACCACTCGTCCGCCTAAACACTCCCATTCCAGCATACGTTCATGATCCTTACCGGAAGAATGTTCGAGCCAGTCTTGAACATCATGTCCCCGAGAGAGGCACAGGAACATTGCGGACCGCCACATTGACCTTCTCGGCATTCGCATTTGATGAGGCGATGCATCTTCGATAGCGCCTTCAGAGCTTTCTTCGAGTGCTGAAACAGCAAATGTAGCTATTGAGATGAGAATGCAAGCAAGGAGTTCCAGACTAGAACGCACGATCATATCTTCGACGTATACAAATGACGGCGGTCCTTTCTTGTCGATCCAGTTCACAACGTAGAGCGGCGCTGCTTCAATCTTATCGAAGTGCTTCTTCAGCTAAACACGATGATGAAAACAAAGGTTGACTGTTCGCTAACCTGAAGCTCCATGGCATACGTGGCTTGAAGTTCGGCCGGTAAGATCTCCTCGTTCGTGTCAATCTTCGACGGAAAGAGCTTGAACGACTTCGGCGCCTTCTTACTAGCCGCTGCGAGCACTCGAAAACGCTCGCTGCAAGTTTCGAGTAATGCACAGAGACTAGGAACGTACTGGCATAGGTTCAGATGCTCGCCGGATTGCTGCAAAGCCTCGATCTCACACCAGCTAGTTTGATTGAACGACCACCCAAGCCACTTGACCAGATATTTGTCCGGTTCATCCTTGCTAACGATCTTATCAACGAGGCAGTCCACCTAAGACATTTCACTTTTGGACCACTAAGAGATCGAACCTCATATTCGCCCGCCTTCCATGGACGCTTGTTGTCCTTCTCCGGTTTGACCGGAACGTTCAGTGAGAAGCGCTCACTGTTCGGTAACTGAAATACAAGCATTGAAAATGCGAAGATCACCAGACGAACCTCCGACCACTTGGTGTGCGAGAGTTGAACTGACTTGCGCCGCTTTGACACTGATTCTTCGGAATCTGTGCCCTCATCGAGATCTCGCTTCGAGTGGACGGCACCCTAGAAGCAAAAACTTCTCGAAAAACGACGCAATTCACCTGATCAACGGCGTTCTTAGCGTTTTTCTTCTTCGCCGAAACTTCTCTTTTGTTTCTGGTCTTGTCAGAATCGGCTGCCATCTCATCCTGGAAGAAAACAATGTCAAACGCTTCAATGTTCAGTACGCTCAAAGGCAAACTATGATGCCAACTTTTGGGCACGGGCAAAGGTAAAACGTCAACAAACCGTTGTCACTTCGCTTCTCTTTCTGACAATGAGATGCGCCAACGAGCGACGGCGGGATACCACCGACTTGACCTCGTCTTGTTTCAGCTCTTGTTGGGCATCGTCTCGGATGATGAAGCCTTGAACTCGGGCCATCACACAAACCCAATCAAGCGCTAGCTGAAACAAAGCGAAATGAAGCTGATACGTACGAAAACCAACATAAAATACTCCCGAAACGCGCAAAATTGTCGAAATAAGATCGAAATAGCGACATGCAGCGGAACTGCGCGAAACACTCGCTTTGGAGTGAATCCGGTCTCAAAACGCGAACAAGAATAGCGGTAAACGGCACTAGGCAACACAAAAGAGAGAGAGACGCGCAACAAATTAGGCCATAGAGAAGTGTCAAACTTCCCCGGAATACTCGCGGGCACGTTCGCCACGAGACTCGCGCGGGAATTTCAAACAACTTTGCGTCACCGTACACGACACAGTCTGATTTTCGCGTTGAGTGCCATTGCACTGCTGATTCAGCATCGAGGGATTGCGGGCATGAATCGCGGCTTCCAGGGTTCAGCTTGTTGGTAGATGATGAAGGTCACGGAAATTTTCGTGATCGAGCCAGCTGCTTTTATTTTCAGAGAAGTTTCATTGCTTGGATGCTTCAGTACGGCTTTAGCACGGCAGTTCACGACGTCTCGGCGCCGCTTTTTGCAGCAAATTTTGAATGACAGAATGAGTTTCTTACGAGGAGTCTAACTAAAGGGACCAATGTTTCCACATTTCCATCCTTTGCGACAACATGAAAAGTTTCTTCAGAGAACGCTTACGCTTTCAGGATTCACTTGTAGACTTTCTCCTTCACGCTTCCACAAAGGTCTCCAGCGTTGCCAAGCATTGCGAAACCTCTCGCAGGCCAGCCATAACCGATAAGACGACCCGGCGCGTCTACGGGGTTTGGGGGGCGACAGCCTACATCAGCGAGAGTGTTGGAGAAGGAAACAGCGGTCCGGAGTCTTGAGGTTACCAAATTGTTGGAATCCACCCTCTCGACACAACTCGACAGCAATTTTTTGTTTCATCGACGTTAACAGAGGATCCAGAAGGAAAAATCTGTGGACGAGGTCATCGCAATGATTTTTTCGACAAAAATACCCCAGAAATAAATACAGCCCTATGTGGAGGGTAAAATGTTTCAGGCTGATCGCAAATGGAAATTTTACACAAAACAACAACTCGCTGAGACCACCGACCGTTGTCAAAATATGTTTTGCCTTGAAGAGAACAGGGACGAAAAGTTGGGGGCAAGGCTAACCTCAATGCGACTTTGAGGTACGACGAAGTCTCAACTTGAGAATGAAACCAATCAGTTTCACAAAAATATAACGTCTCTTGATTTTCGAAAGCATTCATAACAGATTTGCAGTTGACTTCTTGGTCTTGTCCAGAAACATTATTCACCGTCGACCTCAATGAGTGTTTTGATATTTTTCAGCGAGGAAAATCCCTCTAAAAATTCCGTTTTTGATTTTGAACAAATACGCTTCAGACTGACTATAAAAGGGCATGGGCAAGTCTTCACAGCATCAAGTTCGTCATGGCAGCCCTCCTCCCACTGATCCTGGTAGGTCTTTCCTGTCTTTCCTCGAAAGTGAAGATATCTTCAGCTTCTTTCGACTTTCTTGGCGGCTCAGGCCATCCTCCCTCTTCCTCTACCCGACGAGCGCTGTCCCTACTTCGAGCAGTACGACAACTGTGGAGCTGTCTGTGAAAGCAAGTGCGGCCTTCCTCTACCAACGGGCTGCCCAACCCTCTGTGGTACTCCAGGCTGCCGCTGTCCGCCAGGCTTCGCTCGAGCGAGGGGACAGTTCGTTTTGCTTTGCTTTCCCAGAAATATCTTTCCAGATGCATTCTCCAGCTTCTCTGCGGCCTCGTCCCCCTCCTCCCGCCTCTTCCTCCACTTCCGACCCTGCCCTCTCTGCCGACGATCCCCGGTCTCCCCAGCCTTCCCACTGTGCCAGGACTCCCAAGTCTCCCGACGGGTCTTCCATCTCTACCCTCTGACATCCCTTCTCTTCCGACGGTCGTGCCGAGTCTACCCACGGGCCTGCCAACTGGACTCCCCTCCCTTCCCTCTGGTGTCCCCTCCCTCCCCACAGGTCTTCCAACTCTCCCTTCTGATATTCCCAGTGTCCCAACTCTTCCCACTCTTCCGAACACCCAAGACTGAAACCTTCATCAGTCACGCCCAATCAACTCTCATGCACCTATTCCTGTTGTTTCGTTTTGTGTTTTTTTCAGCAACATTAAACACGTTCGCAACGAGTAGTCGCGCTGACGCAGCATTTCAGACTTCAAGTTGACCCGCCACACAATGATGATTGTGCAATGTTTCATTTCCCGGCCCGACTACGCGGCTGGTTCAGAGACGCTTATATAAGCGGTCAGCGCCGCCGCTTGCTCGTGGCGGTCCGGAGTCGAGAGGTTACCATGAAGAGGATCAAGGCGGGCACGGACGAGCACGTCATCGTTCCGGCTGCGCAGATTCCTCTCGACACAACTTGACCACCTTTTTTTGTTGCAAAATTTGACGCAGAGGTTTTACGTTTTGTGATTTTCTTGACATCCGTAAAAAGTTTTGAAACTAATCGCACTCGACAACTTGCTAGCTTCACTTCGCTAAAATTGTCGGCACTACTAATGCCAGCCGTATTTGTACAGCTTTTCACTTCGCTAATAAAAGACAAACATAGATCAGCCGCAGGAAAAGTTTCAATTTTTTCTCTTTGTAATTTGAATGAGATCGAGAATATCAACGAGAAATGAACCCGCATCGACTACGAGGCAAAGAGCAACACATTCACTGCTTCATGCTCCTCCTTCAACGGTGCTGCGGTTTCAAGTAAACCTGCACCCGAGGAGATGGAGACTTCCTGGTTACGAATTTTTGGAAAGCCCAGAAATGGGCGAATTGGATGCTGAAACGGGTGCTTGGTCTCAAAGTTCTTTTGCTTTTTTTTAAAGTAACGGTTCATTTTTTGATTGCCTCTAATAAGGAATATGTTTTGCATACGCATAACACATTGGTCAATAACGTTCTCTTTTACCTGAACGGCGTCTCCAGTTGCATTCTTATTGTATTGTCTGCGTCACATTGAACCAATACTTCAAGGTGACGCAGCATTCAGACAATTTCAGTTGGTTCATCGGATTGATGCTTCTCTGACACTTCCCGGTTCGACTACGAAGCTGGTTCAGGAGCGCCTATATAACAGGGCCATGCGTTAACAGATTTTTTGAACTCGTTAATTCGTTAATCGTTAATCCTTACTATATATAATCCGCTACGTCTGTGTGATCGAGTTTTCAAGGTTTTCGTCCGTAAGTCGCGAAATTAACGGTCACTAGGGGGTTCTCGGGGTCTAGAAATCGTTTCCCGCAAAGAAAAAGGCATGGTTAGAAGGTGAAAACACGATAAGAAGCGAAAAGATTGAAAATCAA
>JAQIXL010000342.1:0-35598 GCA_034700245.1 Poikilolaimus oxycercus
AAAAATGAGGAGCGAGCAGACTTTCACAAAAAAGGGGCAAAAGAGGATTTTGCTTGCACGACCAGCTCTTTCTTCTATTCTGAGACGACGGGACGCTTGAAGAGTGTGGTTCTTTTGTGCTGGAAGACGGACGGAGGACTCGAACTCGACGACTGCGGACTGATAACTAAGCGCGCTAACCCCTAGACCATTTACGACATTTCGCGGACGCATAATTTGGGCCGAGAAGGGCTTCGGACTTCACTCTCAATGAGGGAGCCATTCACAGATTTCCTTCGTTCAAGATCGAGCTTCTACTTTCTCTTACTCATTCCCCTGCTTACTCTGTACGTTAACTTCTCGTCAGTCCCTTCGGAAACCAGCGTCACCGTGACGCCCTTCCCTCCTTTCAAGTTTTAGTTAGGATGTTTTTGAAAACCCAGCTTTAGGAAAGTTTCACCCGTTGTTCCATCTCTCTTTCCTATGCACAAACAGTCAAGTGGTCGCGCTCGTTGTTGCCTCTGTGTGCGTGATGAACAGCGGCGTTAGTCGTCACTGATGCCATAGGCGAGCTCTCAAACTTATTGTTCGCGGCCCATAAAGTGCTTACTCTCACAGGCATTCAGGCCCAGAGGGAAACGCTCAGCTCACAATCAGACTTAAAGAATTTTGTCCCAGTCACTGAAAGGCTCCTGACCTCAGGCTCCTGAAGCCAACCTATCACTAGACCAGCGTCGCTCCGCTGGAGCGGTAAAGCAGCACCGTTCAAGCCCGATGGGCGAGCTTCCCTAAAGTTTCCTCTGCTATCCTTCTTCTCTTCTTTTAAAGCCGTTTGCCAACAATCCCACCCGTTCTCACCTCACCTATTTGAGATGCACAGAATACTTGTCATGCGTCCCTTTCTCGAGCACTGCGTGGAATACAGACCTACTCCTCCCCTGCTCGGCCACTGGAGCTGCATGTGATACTGCCCCGCGTCTCCTGACTCTAGCCCTTCTCCCTTCCCTGCCCATACCTCTAAGTCTTCTCCCCCGGCCATTGGAGCTGCATGCAGTACTTCCCCTACCTCTCTCTACTCCCTTCTCCATCTCCCATCGCCACCTTCCCGTTCTCCTCCTCGATCACTCTAGCTGAGAAGAATACTGACTCTTTCTCGTCCTCCCCTCACCGACTGGGCCTGCAAAGAATACTGCCTTGCTTGGCGTAGGCGTAGTGAGAAGTCAGAAAAGACTTTCAGAATATCCTGCTCATCCTCGCCTCTGTGTAGCTTTCTCAGAAAACAATTCAGTGGTAATGACGCACCACAGCTCAAAAGCAGAGATACAAAAGTGCAGCATACGCCTTCGTTCAGCGTTTGATGACAACAAAGTTGTCTCAAGGTCTCGAGACGTCGAAAACGACAAACCCTGACACAAGCATGCTCGTGGACGAAATTTGAATAAGAAAATCAGTTCGGGCGATTTTGGGGCCCGGCGGGAGGATTTTGGGGCCCGGCGGGGGATTCTGGGGCCCGGCGGGGGATTTTGGTGGATTTTGGGGCCCGACGGGCTACCTGCAAAGCCCGGGGGATTTTGGGCGTTCCAGGTTGCCCAAGGGGGCCCAACGAGCCCCGCTGGGCCCCAAAATACCCCAACAAAGCCCGGGGGGATTTTGGGGCCCATTGGGCTACCAAAAAAGCCCAAAATCCCCCGGGCTCCTGCGGGCAACCTGAATCCCCCGCCGGGCTACCTAAATCCCCCGGCGGGCAACCTGGGAAGTCTCTGGGTAGGCCGACGCACCCTGAACTATTCAAAGTACAAAATATTTGAAGAGAATGCCGGACCTTGCTAGAAGTCGGTGATGCCGAAGAAGGTCGCTCTTCAACAAGTGTAGCCGTCGCAGCAGCACTCATGGCTCTCTTCTCCACTCCGTCTTCCAGAGCACTCGAAAGTTTACGCTTCATGTATCTTAAACAAGCGTTGAATAAGAAAAACTTCTTGAAACCTGCAAAGTACTGCAGTCGTCCGTGCCCACATTCAGACGAAACGACGAAAGTTGAGCTGGGGAGTTCAAATCAACATCCACTAGAGACCCTCTTCAACAACCTTCTTCTTTCTTTTTCAGTAGCATCTCGACTTCGACGGAACTTGCATCGGCAATCTTTGAGCTTCGAAATTTATACAAGAGGAACAAATTCTCAACAACACATTCACCATTCCTCCCTTATGGGTTTAGGACAAAGCACAGGGAAAAAATAAAAAAAAGCAAATAGTCGAACAGGCGCTCGTTGGAGATCCTTTGTCGGCATCTTCTCTTCTTTCTTCTCAATAACGTTGTTGTCCGTAGCCACCGCCGCCACGTCCATAGCCTCCTCCTCCGCCGCCGCTGTAGCCTCCACCTCCTCGGCCACGACCGCCTCCATAATGACCGCCATCACGATCATACGGGCCTGAATTCTTTATGAAAGACAAAACTGTGAATTCTTACCTCTTCTGTCGCCTCTGTAGCCGCCACCGCCGCGGTAGCCCCCGTCGTTACGCCAAGGACCGCCGCCTCCGCCACCGCCACCACGCCAACCTCCTCCTCCGCCTCCACCGTTGCCTCGCCAGCCACCGCCTCCACGATAGCCTCCACCGCCATGACCTAAAGAACTTTTAAAACAAAGCTTTCACAAACCTCGATCACGGTCTCGATCTCGATTGTCCCATCCGCCGCGTCCTCGACCGCGATCGAAACCTCCACCGCCATGTCCACCTCGACTACAGGCACAGAGTGAAATAAGCCAGACAAGTTTCATACCGATCGTCCCTTTTGAAGTAACCGGGCACAAGCACAACCTTCGGCCAGCCTTCCGCTACCTTGGCGTAAGCGGGTTCTTCCTAGAGACGAGACGCATTTATAAAGGAAGCAGAAACTCACAGCAGTGTAACGATTCTTGAAGAGTTCCTCGTAGTCGACCTTCTCGAGGCGAACGCGTTTCTCTTCAACCTCGTCCACGTCGCCCGTCTCCGAAGCTGAATGAAGAAAAAGATCCAAGAGAGAGAAAAAATAGTTACCCCGACGCTTTCGAGCTAGACCCGACTTCTCCTTTTCTGTTGACGAAGAATCGACTTCCGGCTGTTCTTCATTCTTCTTCAGAGAATCGACATCTTGTTGTTCTTCCTCTTGCGTTGAAGACTCGACAATTGGCTGCTCGTCATCCTTCTTCAAAGAATCGCCTTCAGGTTGTTCTTCGTTCTGAAAGTTGCAATGCCAAAGTAAGCAAGAAGCTGAGCTTACCGTCGCCGTGTCGACTGCGTCTGAGTGCTCTTCGCCGTTTCCTTTCGACAATGCCGCTTCGGCCTTGACGTCTGGAGACGCCTAGAAGAATGAGATTGAACACTAACTGGAAGATGCGAGCAAATGGAATCGAACCTGATCATCAACGTTTGAGCCATTGTTGTCTTGTAAACCCGCGGTTTGTGGTTCGGGAATCACCTCTGACCCATCATCAGCGACAACGGCCATCGAAGTGCTCTAGAAAGAACGTTGTAAACTCGAATACAAGACATGAAATGCTGAAGTGAAAAATCAAATGAGCGACGTGCGCGGCATCGACTTTGAAAGCGTGCTGCGAAATATTCACCGTCTCCCACTTTGTGCGCGCCTGACCCTATTTTTTATAGCGCATTTGATTCAAATCCGCGAGAATGCAAATGCTGTACTATTTACTCTCCAAGGAGGGTCTGAGAACATCTGCCTAGTGTCGCTTTGGTCTCCCGCGAATTAATTGGAAGACTGCTTCAAATCTGTGAAAAACGTCAACCGGATGTCCGGACAGGAAAGAAGTTTGAAGAAGATGCGATCTAGATCAAAATCACCGTACGCGCAAAGCGCGCGCGCCAAGTTTCCGCTGCCGCGCGCTTTTTCTGTTTTGAGTTTTCTGATGACATTCTTCCGTTTTCGCTTTCTTTGTGGTGTTGTTTTTGCCTTGTCCTTGTGCTATTCTGGTTATTGCGCCTCGCATTACATGCGGAATACAGTGGGCGTCCTAATTGCCGGTTAGGTATCGTTGCAAATGCGTCAAGGCTCTGAAAATTCTCTTTATTGTGTGTTTGTCTTGCAGTGCGTTGGCCTCGCTCGGCAAGGGAGGCGTTTTGCAAGAGGGACGACGATGTTACCGGCCTCTACTTCAAGCTCGTCGATTTTCCATGCGACAACTTCAAAGTTTCCGAGGTTTCTTTTTGTTCTTGAATGACAGCTTCGCATGTTTAGACGAGTTTTTCGTGGCTTCGCCTCGAAGATGAAAGTTGCGAAAGCGGTAGCGCCGGATAAACAGCCCGCAGTTCGGGTATCTTCTTTGTAGCCTGGTTGAAAATGAAAGTTTTCAGGTTTTTGGCTGTGGTCTCTCGGCGTCGGGAGCTCTCGCTATTCCCCAGCTCGTCTTGCCACCTCCTGGAATCGTCACTCCCATGCAGGTTTCTTCCCCTTTCTTAGTTCTCAGAATAACGCCAAACTCAGATTGAGAAAGCGCGCCGCATCACGTTCTGCAACGGCCAGTCGATTCGTCGAGTTGCCGCTGGCTTTGGACACTCGCTATTTGCGTCGCGAACACGCATTTATGGATCGGGTCTCAATAACAGGTAGCCGTGCTTTTTTTGCTAACCTGTGTGGCATTGAAACAGAAAGTGAATATGTCATCGGTGTGTAGGTTGCAGATCGCGGGTCAAGTGAGCCCAACGCTCATGCAGCGGGCGGACGACAAGCGCAAGAGACTAGAAAAGAAGTCCAAGGAAAACACTGAAGACGAAGTCGAAGAGGAACCAGAAGAAGGAGAACTTGGCGATCCAAAGCTAGCCCTCGGCGAAGAGTATTACGTTCGTGCGCGGCGAGTGCATCTTCCTGGCGAGGTTGTCATTATTTATTTCATTTTAACGATTTTTAGTTCAAAGTGGTGGACGTTGTCGCGGGTCGCGCACATTCACTCATTCTTACGACTCTTGGCGTCTTCGGTATCGGCGACAACTGCCACGGACAGTGCGCGATTGACCCGTCGACCAGTGAACTAGTCTATGGGGTTAGCTGCCCTGTTTTACCGTCATCTTTGTTGAAAACAGTCTGAAAGTGTAGCTTTTTACTGCATTCAAACTATCAGAAAACGAGACATTATTGCAGACACCCAGCAAGGAACTGCAACCAATTCGACTTCCGACGGATGCGAAGCCGGTTCAAGTTCACTGCGGTCTCGACACTTCCTATGTGCTTACCGAAGATGGGAAGCTTTACGCTTTCGGTTCGTCGGAGCGATTTTGAAGAGAAAATGTTTAGGTCTGAACGAAGATGGGCAATGCGGTTCTGGCCGATATGGCATCGAGATTGAGCCGCGTGAAGTTGAAGGCGACGCCCATGGAGAGAAGATCAAATGGATCGGCGGCAGCACGGACACGCCGTTGGCCATCTCCGAGAGCGGAGAACTTTTTGCATGGGGACAAAACGAGTATGGACAGTTGGGTGATACCCAAGACATCCAGGTTCGTCGTCTTATTCTAAGAGACTTGACTTTTTTGTTCAGACTTGTTAAAGATGAGACTTGAACATTTTCAGGTGAACTACTCTCGTCGAATTGGATTCCGTTTTACGAAGCCGGTCGTGTCGGCGGGCAGCACACGGTCGTCATGTGTAGCCGTCACGTCGGACGGCTGCCTTCACTCCTGGGGCGCTGGCTTTGTTGGACTCGGTCCCGACCACTGGCGCCTCAATAGACCGGCCACTCTCGACCAGCCCCTCTTTGGTGGAGAGAAGGTCTGTTGTGCTCTATCGTCTGCTGTTTCCATTTACTATGTAGAGTCTTGACAAAAACATTCTCTTCAGGTTGTTTATGTCGAAGCGGGCAACACGACGGTGTTCGCGGTGACGGAGAAGCGCGTCGCCCTCGCCTGGGGACAAAATCGTTTCGGCATTCTTGGCGTTGACCGTAAAGACCCGCACATCTACTTTCCTCTTCAAGTCCCGTTGCCGGCAACGGTAAAGAGAATCTCATCTGGCGCCGATCACACTTTGTTCATCTGCGACTAGAGTTTCATTGTTGAATCTTGCTCAATAGTTGCTTAGTTTGTTGAGTTTCTGATTGTTATAAAGATTTATGGAAGGTGGTAGCCGGTTGAAAGACTGGTCAAATGACCTCTATTATATCTGAACTTGTGCTGATTGAAGATTTCTAAAGTTTTAGGTTGAATTGAAGAGATGCCTTCGGTGTCGGTGAAGTGGGGACGCGAGCGTCTCGATGTGGACGCGGACACCAACGAGCCTCCACTCCTCTTCAAGGCCGTCCTCTTCGAGCGTACCGGTGTGGCGCCCGATCGCATGAAGGTTATCATCAAGGTGAACAACAACTTGCTTTTACGAAACCCTGACAGTATTTATGAGATTGAAAACCACAAACTGGTCAAACGCGCCAACTTTTTGTTGTTTTCAGGGGAAGACCCTCGGCGACGAGTCGTGGGAAGGAATCAGCATTCAGCCTGGTCAGCAGATCATGATGATGGGCAGCTCGGCGCCCATCCTGCAGGCACCAGTTCAGGAGAAGGTTCGCCACCTTCAGTAGTTCCAAGAGCGAGGGTTGTAGGCTGCGGCTGCCGCCATCGGGGAAGGCGGAAAGAAGAAGAAACGCCCGCCACGCGGTCTCGTCAACCTTGGCAACACATGCTATGCCAACAGTGTTGTGCAAGCGCTTCATGTGAGTTTTCACTAGAAGGGTTGAGCTTTAAGTTGTTTAGGCGAACCCGATTCTGGCGGACGCAGTGAAGAAGTACACCGAGGCGGGAAATAACGATCAGCAGTTGGTTCGAGCCCTGAAGTCCACTTGGGAGATGATCGAAGACCCGAATCAAGACGTGGAAAAGCCGGCCATCCCACTCATGTTCATTGATGTGAGTGTTGTGTCTTGATCAATTTTTCACTCTAATCTTTCAATTGAAATAATTTTATCGTTTTCAGGCTCTCCATCGTCGTTTCCCGCAATTCAGTGAACGCACTCCGGACGGTCAGTCCTACCAGCAACAGGACGCGAACGAGTGCTTCTCGCAGCTTCTCATGGTTCTTCTCAGTCAGCTGAAAGCACGTAAGTCTCTTCTTCGAATTCAGGACTACTACTTTTTTTCAGCCCAAGGCGGTATTTCGCCAACCAAGTATTGTGAGGGTCTTTTTGACGCGACGCTGAAGTGCACGGAGGAAGGCTCGGATGAGAGCAAGACCGATGTAGAGACCTTCACGCAGGTATCTTCCACACTTTTTATGTATGCGTTATCTTTTGCAGCTGAGTTGCTATCTGGACACGGAGGTCCGTCAGCTGATGACCGGATTGAAGAGCAAGATGACGGAGGAGATTGTGAAGCGCAGCGACAAGCTTGGTCGTGATGCCAAGTTCGAGAAGAAGGTCAGGAATTTTCTGCTGAAAATCAAAGTATTTTTCAGCTTCAAATCGCTCGTCTTCCTGCATATTTGAGCGTGCAGATGGTGCGCTTCTTCTTCAAGGCACAGGCGGCTGTCGGCGCCAAGATCCTCAAGGACGTGAAGTTCCCGATGTTGCTTGACCTCTACGACTTGTGCACTCCGGAACTCCAGCAGAAGCTTCGTGCTAAGAGGGATCTCTTCAAGGTATACCATTGTCTTTATGATTTCAACTTTATATGTAAAGGAAATGGAAGATGACGATGTGAATCGTCTGCGTGAGTCGAAGCTCAAGGGCGAAGAGCCGGACGACTTGGCGAAGGAGAGCGATGAGTTCTTTCCCTTCGACTTCGAAGACGACCCCGGATCGAACGCGTCGGGCTTCTATCAGCTTCAGGTTCGCCTTTCCTGGCTCCACAGTAGTCTTTCAGGCGATCATCACGCACAAGGGTCGCTCGTCGGCCTCAGGTCACTATGTGGGCTGGGTGCGTCTCGAGGGCAAGCGCTGGGTCATGTGTGATGACGACAATGTGAACGATGTGAGCGAGGACGATGTGCGTTTCTGTGTTCTCTTACCAATCATTTGGTGTTCAGGTGTTGAAGCTCTCGGGTGGAGGCGACTGGCACACGTCCTACGTGCTTCTCTACGGACCTCGTCCCCTGCGGAAGGTGAAGCCCGTGGAGAAGAAGGAGGGCGGTGGCGAGACAAAGCCGGCGGCTATGGAGACCTAGAGGTAAGCTGACTTCCTAAGTGTTAGAGAATTTTGCATTGGGTATGGAGATATTATTGATGTTGAAACCTTGCAGGAAGCCGTTCATCGAAGGCTCGCCTTGTCGGGCTTCGACGCTCTTCTCTTATCCCCGTTCCCAGTTGCTATTTATGCTGCTTCTCTACCTATTCTAAATTATTGACCCTCCTGTGACTGTTCTGGATGGTGTTTTCTCTCCCGAGTTTGTTTCTTCTTGAGTTTTGTTCAAAAATCGAGTTCTGTGGCGAGGCGAGGTTATTCTGAAACATGTGCTACTTCACAACTTCTCGTTGTCAGCGATAAACGGTTTGGAGCATCGAAGAACTTTGTCTGCGTTTTGTTCCTGAATTGGCGTTAAGACGCTGACATACCTGGTTCGATGTCGAGAGACGCTGCAATTGCAATGTTGAATGGTTTCTGGAGATTGTTACAAGTGGTGCAGCCTGTGACTTGCAGAGGGAATGTCGGCTGTGGTCCGGGCTGCTGGCTTCGTCGTCTATCGACGCGTCACGCCGCAGACGCCCTTCGAGTTCCTCCTCCTTCAAGCATCATATCCACCGCATCACTGGACGCCTCCAAAAGGTTGGAGAAATTCCTTCTTGACTCTCTTCTTCAGGGCATGTGGACCCCGGAGAGGACGAGTGGACGGCGGCGATCCGAGAGACGCGCGAGGAAGCGGGCATCCTCAAGGAGCAGCTCGAGATTCATGAAGACTTCCACGAGACGCTTCACTATGAGGTTAGACTTTTTTCATTTAACGTTTTGTCGGAAAGAAGGCGTCTTTGAATTGAAGACAAGTTGACTGTCTTCAGGTGAAGGGCAAGCCAAAGTCAGTGAAGTACTGGCTGGCGAGACTGAAGCCGGGCGAGGAGGTGAAGCTGTCGCACGAGCATCAGAACTGGCGATGGTGCGCTCTCGACGATGCGGTGAAGCTCGCCGACTACGCCGAGATGGGACAGCTCCTGAGGAACGCGCATAAGTACCTGGAGTCGAAAAACTGAGACATTCCTTCTTCCTTCTCTTTATCTACGGTTTCATTTCTAGTTCAATATTTCGGTGCAGTATTTTTCTATCTTCTTTGGTGTTGTATAGATGTGAAAGTTTCTAGGGGATTGTGATTGCTAATGAAGTCTAGGCATTGCTGTCTTCATGGTGATAAAGAACTGTTCTTCCATTTCTGTAGAGTGAATAATGGTTATTTGCCATGAATTTCTTCGATAGTTTTGAGATACTTTATGAATGATTTAGACTCAGAAAATGGCGGACCTCGACGATAGGACGAAGCAGCGTCTGAAGGAAATCCCGAAGTTGAAGACGAAGGCAGGGCCGCGCGACGGAGATCTCTGGGCTGAGCGAGTCAAAGTATGTCCGCGAGTCTTCGTTCAAAACAGAGTCTTTAGGAGGAGCTGAGGGCTCTCATCAAGTACGTCGAGACGAACAAGGAGAAGGACGAGGACTGGTCAGTTGCTTGTCTTTCCTTCAATTGATGATTTCTTCAGGTTCCGGCTTGAATGCAATGCGGACGGGACGAAGTGGTTTGGCAAGTGCTGGTACTACCACAATGTCGTCAAGTACGTCGTCTTATTTCTACGTATATATTTTTTCTGTCCAATTCGACTACAAGCGTCTTTCAGGTACGAGTTCGATGTGGAGTTCGACATTCCAATTACGTACCCGACGACAGCACCCGAGATCGCGTTGCCAGAGCTTGATGGAAAGACGGCGAAAGTGAGAACTTTAGCTTCAAGGAGATCTGCTTTTTGATTTCAGATGTACCGTGGCGGCAAGATCTGTCTCTCGGAGCACTTCAAGCCACTCTGGTCAAGGAATGTGCCAAAGTTCGGCATCGCGCACGCCTTCGCCTATGGACTCGCGCCATGGCTCGCTGTTGAGGTGACTCTTTAGAAACCTTGTCACTCTTGGATGTTTAGGTTCCGGACCTCGTTGACAAGGGAATCATACAGCCGAAGAACTAGGCGACGGTGAAGAATGAAGATGGCAAATGTTATTATTTACGTCTCTTTCTACTTGGGCTAGTTTCTTTTCCTTTCATTTGTCTTGTTGAATTGTATCGAAACATTTCCACTTGGGATTCGTGTTCTTCTCTCTACTAATGCACTTTCAATCTCTATTTATTGGACTTTTGCCTGGTTGTTGCATCTTCAATCGCCTCTTCGTCTGTTCTGGGCTGTTTCTGGTGCATAAAGAGTTCTATGGTTACTCGAGAGTAAGAGAACGAGGCGGTTATGCTATCCGAGACAGCTTCATACTTCAGCCTTCTTGTGCATGAAAATCATTGAGATCGAGCTATTCAGAAGAGATGCGAGCTTTGAAGTTTGCGTCACGCTTTGTGAATCGCAATCCGCGCAACTTCGAGAGTCTCGGTATGCAGCGAGTGCCCACCGGCTACCAATTCGAGAGGAATCAAAAACCTCGAAATGCCATCTACAGGTTCGTCTTCATTTCCTCTCCGCTAGCTTTGTTGCTTGTCGACTAGTTTTCAATCAAAAAGCATTCTTTCAGAGTGGAACTGATAGAGGCTAAGTCGCATCAGGAGGCGCGTCTCATCCACCATCAGAACGGAACCGTCATTGAGGCGTCGACTCGCGAGCCAGACGTCGCTAAACAGCTCTACAGGTGAGATTGAGACTTCCTCTATATTTTGTTTAGTCGAGTGGACACGAGTGCGGCGCTGAACCTCGGTCGACTTCTAGCGTTTCGAGCCTTGCAATCGGGCATCCACTTCGCCGTGCCGAGCATCTGCGATGAGGACAGGGCCAAGAGCCAGCATGTTAGTCCATTTGTCTTCATATTGTTTCAGTTCTTCGTTTATCTCTTGCTAGTAAGAAGTAGAGCTGAAGATGAAATTGCCTCTTTTCAGCAAACGGCGTTCTATGAGGCGTTGGAGAAGGAAGGACTGCAGTTGAATGAGCCGCCGACAGTGGAGCATTCCTACGTGAACGATCCGCGCTTCACGTGGAGACGGTACCCGATTCATCACACGAGAGAGGACAAGATCGATGAAATTGGAGGACTTGATCATGGGAACAAATAATGCTGAATTTGTGTGTGAGGCTTTATTTTTGTTTTGTTATTGTTTGGAATAGAAAGATTAGATTCACTTTGAGTTGAAGAAAGACGACGAAGAAGGCGTAATTGAGTCTGTCTTTTTTGCAATGTTCATTGTCTTTCAATGAAATATATTCGTCGGCGACTATACGAGAAGGCGACGACGAGGAACGGGCGACGGAATGATCTTGTCAGAGAGGAGAGATGCATATCAGCCTTGTGGCCACTTCCTTCTCTTTCCCCCTCATCCTTCTACAACTAGCCCGAATTGGGAAGATGGAAGGAGAAGGAGGATAATGGCAGTCCCCGGCCTTTTCTGGCCCCTCGTCGAAGGGCGTTGAAAGGCGCGTCGCGACGATGGAAAATTGAGGTTTTGTGGCAGCGCGACGAGGGAGATCTTATCGGAGAGAGACGACCCTCCATTCCCCTTTCTTCTCTTCCTCGCCTTCCTCCGCCCGCATTCACCTTCGTCACTGAGAGAGCCTGTCGAGGGCCGGCTATTGTTCTGCTCTGGGAGAGGGGAGTTGGAATCGGTTTCGGGAGATTGCTGTTGGGAAGGGTTTGAAAATGGGACGATGTTGAAGTTGGTGTTGGAGATGAGAAGAGAAGCTAGTTTTTTTCTCTAAAGGAAAACGATGGTTCATCCAGGGTGATTAGCGATCTGGCTCTTCTTGTCGGTCTTCGGCTTTGGCATTCAATTTCCGGGCCTCCAAGAGAAAGATCCTATTTTCTCCTCTCTCCGGGATCTCTCAATGACTGCCATATCCGAAGGGACTCGGTCATCTCTGCTTCGAAGCTGCTTGGAAGAAGAACCAGGTGATGATCTTCTTGTCTGCTTCCGATGCTCATTCATTGCCTTGAGAACTTCATCTATAACTTCTTCTATTGTAGCTTCTTTTCTTTACTGTTTCATCGCATAAGACCCACAATACTGTTGTTTTTCATTTCATCCTCCTCAAAACATTCTATCGAAGCCTATCCCTATTCCAAGCCAATCTGCACGCATAGCCGTGTATCTGTTTTTACGAATTCCTTATCTTCCATGAAGATCTTGAAGGGTAGAGAATTCCTCTACTGGCGAGTCTCCCCCGTCCCTCCTCCCTCTCCCCTCGGAGATAGAGGAGTGAGGCGAGGGAGAAGACAGAGCTTATCGGCCGTGGCGGCCGGCCCGAGTCCCGCCGTGGCAGCAGCAGCAGCGCGGCGAGACGCCGTCGAGATCCTCGAGATAAGGGAAAGAGCTATTGCCAGCCTCCGCCAGGCCCCCCAGTCGGACCGCCGCTCCTGACAGCCTCCCAGTAGCCAGATGGCCCGTCGTCTTTGTCACAGCTTTTTCGACCTTTGCCCTTCTTCGGGTTACGGTAGACTGTAGATCGAGTAGCTTTTTGTTGATCTGTGAGTTTCTCGAGAATATGAACTTGTTGCTTTTAAAATTGAAGTAGTCATCGCCGGAAGTGGTTCCGTCTAAAGAAGAGTTCAAAGGTGATGGAATCAGCCTCTTCTCGTCGAAAGCAATCAAAACCGGCTCGACTACCGACAGATGGAGCCGCGAGATCTTCAAAGGAGGAGAAACAAGAGAAGACCTCCACGGCAGCAGCGGACTCGACGACTCACGAAGAAGGATACGAGACAGATTTACCCGTGAGTCTCGCTGAGTAAGGCTGACTGGAGAGATTTGAGAGAAACATCCTGGCGGTCTTTGGAATGACCGAGGACGGCCTCCTTCCCGGGACAATGCTTGGACCGTTTCCTGTTCGAGAAGTCGAGAAGGTCGACGACGGCGAAGAGGATAAGACGATAAAGGTGAGTTTTGAGCTGCTGATTGTGAATAAGAACAATGAATTGCACCCACAGCCATTGGCCCCGATCAAGTCGACTCTTCTTCTAAACAACATTGAATGTTTCTGAAACCTAGAATCCTTTTCCCTCAATCCTGTTCACTCTTGGGAATGTTCAAGGGTGTGGACGAACGGGTGGCAGAGGGCCGCGCGCGATGACATCTCTGTTCGCGGTGTTGGGGAGAGGGGAAGAGGGGGCGGCCTACCTGCTCCCTTCCCCTTTCCCCTTGTCCCCCTTCCCTTCTGCGGTCGGCGCCCCCACGCGCCTTCCCCATAGAGACGCGACCTTGCCGGGGAGACGCCCGCCGCCAAATCGTAATTTCTTCCTTCTGCCAGCTCTTGGACAGTCTTTGAGGTGAGCCGACAGTCTTGAAGTTCTTCTTCCTTGAGGAGTACTAAGACTTAGGATTCAATCAGATTTGAAATCTCACGTATCCAATGGTCAAAGCTTTTTGCATGTCCATCTTTGGATTATTTATGTCACTTTTGAAAACGTTTCAAAGTTTCTCTCCGAAAGAGTTTCAACGATTTGCTAAATGGATGTGTTGCGGGTTGCAGAGTTGATAGTTGTTTTTCGGCGTCTTCCCAGTAAGCCAAAAAAAGGAAGAAAAGAACAGCAACAGAGACCACTTTAAGTTCCAAAATCCCCTCTAACACAATCAATTCGAAAGTGACCAAAATCCTGTTGTCGGAAACAATTGCTCATCGTCGAAATTCGCGCGGCCGCCGGCCTGGAGGAGAGAAAACAGATGGTGCGGGGAACTCGCCCCGACAGTTGTGTCGAAAACTTCTCTTCTCTCCTTCTCGATTGAGCTGATTCAGAGCTTTAGACTTCTCAAGAGAAAAAGAAAAAAGGGGAAGCAGAACCTCCCTCCACCCGCAATTTTCTCATTTGCCGAGTTCCAACTGTTTCTCTGCTTCGGGTCTGCCCGGGTTTACAGCCTTCCCCTCTCCGGGTTGAGTCATTCTTTTCCTTCCTTCCACAAATTCGACCTGTTCGAGTCCCCCCTCCTCCCCCAACCAGATGAAGTTTCACCACTCATTCAGTCTCTTCTCCAGGTTGCCGACGTGGAGGGCGCCGAGCACTTCTTCGAGGCGGCCAACGAAGTGGCCGCCGACTTCCTCAGTCGGATGAACTTCACGACGATGGCTGCTGAGGCGAATTGCGCTGTCTTCAATGTTGGTGAGTGGTTACTGTAAGTGAATTGACTGACAATGGGAGCGTTAAAGGCACTAGTAAAAGAGCAATGCTTCATTGAAGAAGTTTGCGAATTGAATCTTATACAGTTAACGATAGTGAGTCTTGAATGAAGGTCGTCCCAGATCCTAGCAAACGCGAAACTTTTCCTAGAAGAACACTGCGCAGTGAATCTCATTTCAAAGTCTCATCATGTCTTCTCTGAACACTCTGATCCATCCATTCCTAGTGTCAGTGTCAGAAGCGCTGTTGTTGTTGCCTCGTCATCTGACAGGGAGTTCCATTTCACTGACAAAGAGGTGTTCCCCTCTCTGCGCGATGCCCCCCCCCCCCCCCTTCCCCTTCCCAAATCGTTGCCATCACCTGAGCTGATAAGCAACGATAACACCGCGCGTCTTCGTGTCCCCTCGGATCGGGTTTCCCTCAAAGAACACTCGAAATCCGTGAACAGAATGACTCTCCGGTTCTTCTGTGAAAAAGAGTTTGCACTGAAACACGAAATGCTGCAATTCCACTTGAGACGTCGAAATCCTGAGAAAGAGAGAGGGAAGACTTTGTTTGTGGAGTAAATGCGCGCGGGGTTATCAGCTGTTGAGCGGCGAGGAATGACAGGCCGCGCGCGCCCCGGCCGTTGCCGCCCCGTCAAAGTGGAGATAAGCACCTTGTTTCGACATCCTCGGCAGTCCTCACTCCATCTTCTTCCTTTACTCATTTTACTCCCGTTTCAACTTTTTTGTGTTTCTAGAGTAGTGGCTCGGAAGCTGTTCAATGACTCATTCGTCTGGTCTTTTTATTGAAAAGTCTCTACTCTTACGAATAGTGCTTCTTGATATGAAATAGTTGGTTTCTGCTGTGATTGATGAAGAAAGTCTTTCAAGAGTTTCACTGGTCCACTGGTCGCTTCGCACATGAACCTTTTTGACATTGAAACGCATCTCCACCGGGGTTATCAGCCCGGCGCTGTTCGCTCAGCGTCTCGCCGGCCCGTTGCTGGTCGTCCGTTCCCATGCAGGGCGTTCACCCCTTTCTCGTCGTCGTCGACTCACAGCCGACACTTCCTGTGTGACCCGGGGGCGGCCGCCTTCTTCTTCTTCTCTCCTCTTCCCTGTCCTTCTTCTTTCTTTTATCACCTTCGTTTCCCTATCAGTCTGCCCTCCCCTCAACGCCTCAACGTATTGCCCCTTCACTACAAATTTAGAGCAATTTCTCATGTTTATTATTGTAACTGAGTTGTAAACGAAGTTGTTTACATGAATAAACATTGAGTCAACAAGTTTCAGATTCTCTTCTACAAGTCCTGGTCACTCGTCCGGTGTCGGAGCTGGACGCGTTGAAGGCTTTGTACGTAGCGCCGGCGTTGGCGGCAGCGCCATTCTTGCCCGGCACCAGCGGGCCTCCGCCCTCCACCTCGCAGCCCGTTTCCAGCTCCACTCCTGAGGAGTCCAAGAGCGATAAACGTTAGCTTGAAGTTGAAACATATTCTCTCCAGGTTATACATGTGACAACTGTCGAATGGCAAGCTTCAACGGCTTCGAGAACCTCTTGGCCCATCAGAAGTTCTACTGTCGAGGTGAGCCCTGAAACATAGCTGAGAAGGGAATTTGCAAGGGGGAAGCGGGGATTGAGGGAAACCTTATCTCGCTCGTCTCTCCACCTCTGCTTCTTGATAAGCGACGGGCTGAGGGGGAAGAAGGACGGAAAAGCGAACGAGTCATGCTTTTCGAGTGGGTGGACGGGCTGTTCCCGCCTTGGCTCTTGAGAAGGTTTGAACGTCGGACTGCGATCACAAATCTGGGAAGGCTTGACTGCGGGGTAACATTGTACGACTGAAACTGACAAATCGAATTTGGATCTTATTTGATGCGAGAGTATGGCTAAAGAAGGTCTGCTCTAGCGGAATCGTCTTAGCGAGCTTTAGAACGACAAGCCAAATTTCAGAAACGCAGCTCACCATTAAACTTTGAGGTTACTTTGAGAGTCTGAGTGCTTCAAGTCAGGCTCGGATAATACCGTAGTTCAGCGCGTAGTCCTTTTCGCTTCAAGTCCTCGCCGTGTACATATCGCTGGCGGGCATCACCCTCGTGCGCGCTCCTCGACCTAGGCTTCTCGGGCGCTTATCGTCGGCCTGGATCTGGCTGGCCGACGCCGCGCGTCCCTCTGATTTATCTCTTCTCGGCTGGCAGCTACGCCGCCGCCGACACTCCTGCCAGCCGGCGGCTGCATTCTGAAACATATCCACACCGGGGATCGCTCTTGAGAGAGGGGGCAATATTCCTCATTGATTCAAGGTTGAGACAAGACTTGCAGGATCGGCGAATGAGGCCTCCACATCTACACAAGGCATCCCCTCATTGTCCTCGATTCCCTTGATAGCCCCGACTCCTCTTACCGTACCCCAACCACAGATCATTTTCCTACCAGTCGCCTACCATGATCTCCCACAGTCTTCACTTGTACAGGTTTGACTTTGGGAAGTAAAAGAAATACTGTACTTTTATAGTTGCTCGGTGCCCCTCAAACCCTTGTCCCGGTGGCAGTCTCCCGACTCAGTGGAGGTGTTCCCCAGCCGCAGGCCATTCTCCTCAATCCGACTCTTTGTCGGAATCTCCGAGATCCTCCACCGAAGGAGATGGAAGTTCGAATAGGAGACGTCAAGTGCAAGTGAGTTGTGCATTTCGCTATGTTTCGCCTTTTTGATTATTCGAGGATAGTGATTTTGATCTAATCGACCGGGCCTTGACGAGTAAATTGAACAAAACGCATTGCAGAGTTCCCGTCCACGTGACTCCTGGTCCTTCGGCCATCTCCGTCCCCTCCGCGCCTCCAACATCGGGCATCACACCGACGCTTCTTCCTGTCGCCCCCACTGATCTCTTCCAGCAAATGGCTCTTGCAGCCATCAGTGAAGGGTACGGTTGAACTTACTCTAGAAGATTTTGTCAGGCTAACACGAGGGGTGAAGCGAGCCAATGGCGCTTCGAAGCCTTTGGACTTGTCCTCGAAGAACGCGGTGAAGAAACCGAGGACGACCACGCCAAATGAAGGCTCTACCGCTCCTTCTCCAAAGGTTTCTTCCACAATAGGAGAAAAGAACTCCTTCAGAGTGGCTCGGCTGCTTCTCCTGGTACAACTGCAGCAGTTCCTGGCGGCACAGTAACAGGGGCCTCTACTGCGCCCGTGGAGAAGCCCTTCATCTGCTCTTGTGGAGTAGCCTTCAGTTCCTCGACAACGTTGAGTGCTCACAAGCAGTTTTACTGCAAAGATGCGACGAAGACTGAGGAGACGGCGGGGACAACTAAAGACAAGAAGGTGGGAAGAGAGTCTTACTAAGAGAGTCTGAATGTCTTCTAGGTGCCCACGAAATGCTCTCAATGTTCATTCGCGCCACAGTCAATGTCTCAGCTTGCCGCTCATGTACGAAACACCCATAATCAGGTTACTGTAACAAGGTTTGGCTTTGACAAATGAAGTTCAGGTGCAAGCGTATGTGTGCAAGACTTGCGGGTATCGCGGCTTCTCTGTGAGAGGCATTCGAGCTCATTTGAGGTCACATCCCAACTTGCCCAATGAGAAGTTTGAGACGTTGTTGGAGAAGTTTGTTGAAAAGGTGAGTTTCGTCTTCTCTGCAGTATCTTATGGACTTCAGTTGTCAGCCGAGACGGAGAAGCCAGAGAAGCGATCAGAACGAGAAGAGCCACTAAAAGAAGAAGATGAATTTATTGAAGTTGAAACTTGAACACGTACTATTGTATTTGATGAACATTGAAAAAGAAAAGTCTCGTTTGAGAGATGTCAGTATTATTGTGAAAACCTCGATGAATAAGCAAGTGACGATGAAGAGTCAAAGTTCTTGGTGGAATAAACGGGTTTCTTTCCCTTTCAAAAGTGTTATTGAGACCTTAATGCAAGTCTGAAGCATACAGACCAGAAGAGATTTACGAGATTATGGAAAGGGGCTGGCAGGTGATGGCGAGAGGCGCCTAGCAACATGAGAAACGGGCTCCGATTGCCCTATTCATCTCACGTAGCGAGTGTTAGGCTTCTCTTTCAATTGTCACGGAGATCCTGAATATGTTTCAAGGCAATGATTTGCACATCCAAAGTCAGGAAGTCGTACTCGTAGGTATGCCTCCACATCTTCAAAACAATAACCAAGGCGAAACACAGAAGCACAATGCCACCATTGTCTTTTCCAGGCGAAAGAACACTATGCGAATACGCCGTACAATATGTTTCAAGACACTGATTTGACTACCAAAGTCAAGAAGTCTTATTCGACGCAATGGCTTCGTCGTCAAAAAATGAATCAGGCGAGACACAGAAGCGCAATGTCGCCAATGTCTCTTGCAGGAATAATTCGGGCTTTGATGAGACGTTTCGAAATTGTTATGTTTCCAGGCATTGACTTGGAAACTGATTTCAACATTCTTTAGTAACGGACCTTTACAATCTCTGCAAAATAAATCTAGAATGAAAGGTAGACTCTCGCAAAATTCGAGCAAACACTTTGATTTCCTCAAAATCGAATCTGTTGCAGCTCGCAAACATTTGAACCTCACAAAGACACAGATCAATTTCTCTCTCTTCAGCTTCGGCGTCATTTTTCCTCCAGCGACTTTAATTTCCCCGCATCACGTCACTTCTTCTTCCCTCGTCCTTCTCTCTTTCCACATTTCCGAGTCTGAACTCACTTCCGACCCGCCTCCCCCCTCGAACCCGTCCAAGTTGAGTTTCATCGATCCTCTTCCGGGTTTCTAGCACACGCCCCACATTGTGTCCTCTTTTTTTCTTTGCCGTAGAATGTCTGAACGAGGCTCACCAGTTGGTTTCTCTTCGTCTTTCAGTTTCTCTCTCCGGCTGCCTCGAAGGAAACTCCCGAGGAGGGACGGGGCGAGTCTCCATTGATTCGCTTGACTTCCCCTCCCTCCTCACTCGACGACCGCCTTCTCTCAGCGCAAGCGCGTTTTCCGCTTTTCCACCGCTCGCCTTTTTTCTTCGGAAGAGCTTCGAGTCGAGAATATTCCTCACTTGAGAGATGTCTGAGTATTTTGGCTCTTCCTGCCACTTCTTCTCGATATTCCTATGTTAATGGACGACGTCGAGAGGCGCATCTGCAGCCTCTTTTTTTTGCAGTCAGAGGCTTTCCCGATAAGTTTCCGGGATTCTGCTTTGATGAGCTCCGAGAATCGGAGTTCTAAGCTTTCACTCTTGGGAGACTAGCAAATCTCTGAACGGGTAGCAGTTCCTTTTCTTACAGCTAAGTTTCTTCTTTCCTTCTTCTAGTTGTTCTTCTTTAATCTCAATTACGTTGTCGGAGTTCGCCACAAAAGCATTGACCAACTTCAACGAGTGCTCGCTCCATCGCCCTCCCCTCTCATGTGTGTTCCAAGCCGCGAGGACGCCGGGGCTAATCGCGACGTCGCTTGGCTCAAGCGGGGCCTCCTTTGTCGATCTCCGTGACAAATGAGGAATTTCGGGTCCCCCCTCCCCGGGCGGTAGACGAGAAGAGGAAGAAGGAAATTACACGACCAAGCCCCCTGGTTCCCGTCGCGAAATTACCAAATCTCAGGACGTGATTACTGTCGTTCGACCAAAATTTGTTGGCTTGCCGCCGCGACTGGAAAGGAATCCCCAAGAGAATGAACATTGTTATTCTTTCAATGAGAGGGCCTTAACGAGCCGTTCGGACGTTAGAAGGGTCGAAATATGAGATGTCTTCTGAGCGGAAGAGGCGAGGTGACCCGGTTGCCCTTCTCTCCTTGAGCAGACGTCTGCCATATGTCGTTTGGGTCCTCCTTATATGGGCGGCGGAGGAGGGTTCAGGAAAAGGAAAGGGAGAGTCCCCAGTGTATATTTGCGAGGAAGAGTTGTCTGCTTGTCTTTCTGCATATTTGGACGTGTCTGCGATGGAGGGGCCTTGCCGGGTTTTGGGTTACCCATTCCAGCTGTGTCGAAAGATGTGACGAAAGAGGGAGGACCAGGCTGTTTACCTATCTTGTTGCACCTGGCCTTTTCCCTGAATTGAAATGTGTTGATGCCGGAATTCATTTGGTTCAGCTATGTAGCTTCAAAGATCAGTAGTTTCATCTCAGCGTTAGAGATCCTTATTTTTCTGTCTCTGCTTGAAGTTCGCAACGTATTCAAGCATTCAATTGTGGCAAATCCAACCTGCTTCGAAGTATAACGACATCACTGCAATTTCTTTCTTGCACTCATACTGACATTGCGAAACCGAGACGCTTTCTCTGAAAGCTAGGACGTTCTCTCTTCTTTGCGTGTATCTTGTACGAACGTTGTTTGCCTGGGGATTTCCTTAGCTCTCAAGTCCTCAACCCCTTCATCCCTCTGCGGTCCTGACGCGCGATGCATTAACGCGGCGGTCTCATTCACGACCGGAGGCGGTCGGGGTGGCACTAATCGTCCTCCTCCTCACTCACGTCTTCCCCTCTCACTCCTCATCGCCGAGAATCGAAGACGACTCTCTTCCCCCTCCTCCTTCTTCTCTTCCTCGCCTTCCTTCAAGAATCGGAGGAGGCTCCTTGAGCCCTCGAGGCTGGGTGGCCGCGGAACCCCGGCGGTTTTACGTTTCGTCATTTCGCGGATCAATTGTTTTTCTTGCCGGGGCTAGAGAACCCGCGTTTTATCGAGATTTGGGGGCTTTAGGAAGGCGGCCCTCCGGAATCCATTGGACACACCTCCAAAGCGCTTTTAGAGGCTCGGCAAGAGAAGAGAAGAAGAAAAAGAAGGGAAAACGCGGGAGAAAAACGCCAATATTTGCTTGCTGGCGGTTTTCGGCGCCCGTCGTCCTCCTGGGGGCAGCCGAGGGCGGCGGCAGACAACGTCATCGCGCATCGAGCCCAGAGATATATGCGTTTCTTGTTTCAATTGTGTGGTCTCGTTTTGAAGAGGGATTAGTTTCAAAAGGAACATTTGTGGTTACTTTAGCGTCTTCACCGATTAGAAGGCTTGCTGAAATCCGTATCGATGATGATTCTTGGTCGCCCTCGTTCAAAGAGTCGACAATTAGAAACGATTTCTCTTCAGAGTTTAAAGATTGCTTCTGTTTCCGAAGATTCATATCTTCGTTGAATGTAGAGATTTTCAATAAGTAGAGGTCATTCAACTGAAAGTTTCAAGACATTGTAGCGTCTCCGAGGAGTCTGAACCATTTACTTTTCTCACTCACTCACAAACTCTTCCACTTTTAGGTTCAATGGCTCAATGAAGAAATTCTTCCCCTTTGGTAGTATAGCTGCTTTCTTAGATGCTACTTGCCAGAACTGCCTACTCCGTGGGAGCGTCGTCGGGGAGGAAGGAGAGGAAGGGGAGGGGAAGACCGGGAGGAAAAGGAGATTTTTGCGCACAGCGGCGGACCTCGCGTGCCGGCATCGATCCCCCACTCCGTCTTCAGCCGTCGACTGGCTGGGCGCGTCGACGGCGACGACGGCGGGCGAATCCCGCCTCGCCTTCGCACTCACACATGCATGTCTCGTAAAAGCCCGCTGAGGGTACGTCGAGGGGAGTCTCTACTTCTTTCTGCAGGCTTCTTCTTCTTGTTTTTTTCACTTGCAAAATGAAATTGAGTTGAGCTTCTTGTTTTCCTAAAGATACCAATGTCTTTTCCATATTAGTGCGAGAGCAGGCATCCCTTTTCACGAGTGAACAACTTTCTTTTCACGAAAAGAGTCTTCGGCTTTTGGTTTCTTTGGCATTCACGACGAGTCTGTTGACTTGCTTCTTTCGTTGAAGGGAGAATGAGGATTCAGTCAAGGGCACTCGAGGGACGAAATCAAGCAGAACGTTCTCTCTGAGAACTCTCAAATTCGATATGTTTCAGACGCAGCGAGTTTGTCTTCCATTTCTTTTATGCTGCTCTTGTCGTGACCTCCATTCATCACAAAATGATGTTCTATGCAGACTTTCTAATACCGTGCTAATGCTTTGAAATTAACTCGATATGTTTCGGGTCCATAGCTTGCAAACCCGTTTCGCGCACAACGTCGATGCTTGCTTAGTTGCTTTTTCATTTTGAACAAATTTTCAGGTGAACCATGCGGTTGTTGCTGTTCTCCGCGACCATCTCAGTCCTCCTCGGAGTCGGCTTGGCCGTTACCTGCCTGGACTGCGTCGGTAAGGACTGCATGGGCGAATTCTGCGAAGGTACGATCTCTGACATAAAAAGTGACCTTTTAGGTGATTACTGCATGATTTCGAAGTTCGCGCCGCGATGGGGCACCGTATCATGGGGCGAGCCACGAGTTGTCAAGGTAGGCGAGGGAATGTGAAAGATGAAAAAAGCGCTTGCAGGGTTGCATGTCGGGTTCGATGTTGAGGAAAGGCATCAAAGACCACTGCGAGACAGATGACGAGGACGCCTCGGTGAGTGAACTGAAGAGATTTCATTTCGAGGCTAAAAGGAGCTTTTAAATATGTTCCAAGGGTTTGAATTCAACAAGAGAGGGAACATTTTGCCAATATGTCGCGGTTTCAGGAAGTTTTCACTTGTTTCTGCAACGCGAAGAACAATTGCAACAGTGGCTCGTTGAAGAAGATGGAGGTTGGAGTTTTCATTCAGAATTCATCTCGCCCTTCAGATCCAACCCGTGGAACTCCTCACCTGCCGGTGTGAGGGCTCGCATTGTCGAGGCGACACCTGCGTGGGCGAGTTGTGCAGCTACGTCGTCAATCACAAGACCAAAGAAGTCGAAAAGGTTTGCTTTTTCTTCTTCTTTGCTCAAAGAGAAAAAAAAGAGGATAAGAGTTTGCTTTGAAGCAACTCAACACGGCTTCTTCCTCATAGATACATTATGAGAGAATAATATAAAAGGTGTTTTTCATGAAATCGGAGAGATCTTCAAAATTTTCGGGTGAGGGGTTTCTTTGAACAACGAAAGGCACGAAATGCCAATATCAAGTAGTGCTTCCTCTTGCAAATTATCAAAATTCTTGAAACTCATCCGTTAACTTGGAACAAATGACAAGTCATCCACGAGAAACCAAAACATTCTCACGCCTTCAGGGTTGCGTGAACGCTTCGGTTCCTCTGGTGGAGAGACGCTCTGCCGGCGCCTGCATGATGCCTCCTATCACAGGCGCCATGCACCATTCCGTGGCCAAGGACGCCGAGGCGCTTCTCGTCACCGAGTCCTGCGTCTGCGGTTCCGACTATTGTTAGTCTCTCTCTTATTCTCTTCATCTTTCAAACTTCAGGCAACGCCAAGAAGCCGAAGGTGACCGTAAAGGAGAACCAAAAGTGTCACGCCTTCGTTCGAGCGAAGATGATGGGCAACACGGTAAGTACCGCAATTGATCTCGGTTGTGTCGTTCACTGCGAGGCCCTTTTGGTGTTTGTCAGCGGTGAAAATCGAATTGGACATGATGCGATTAGCGACGAGGCGAGCGCGCGAGAATTTACCCGAATCGGAAGCCGGATATTCTTGGCTCCTCTGGTTGTTGATGTGTCTTTCACTGAAAATACGACGCTTCAATTAGTTCACGGCAGAGTGTCAAGAAGAAGTCAAGAAGGGCAGACCGTCAATATTGGCGAGCTTTTATGTTCCCCGAAAACGCTACCAATCAGAAACTTAACTTATTGTTAGCAAAGAGACAATATTTCAGATGGCCTCGAAGAACGTGACCTGTAGTGGCGAGTTCTGCTTCAAGGCGCACATCAAGTCCGATCTCGGCCACATGCAAGAGTGCGTTAACACGTCTAAAATAAGTTTCAATTCAATTCAGATACAACACTCTTGGTTGTGCTTCCTTCGTCGATGGAGCGACGCTCGCTGAAGAATTGAATCCGACTGGATGTGCCAAGTTCGAAAGCGAAAAACTGGAAGTCGAAGCCTGCTTCACGGTAATTTGTTGCGGTTCCTTCAAGAAGAGGCTTTTTTAGACAACAGACAAAGCAGCTGTAAGGAGAGCGAAGGAGAACCAGGAAGAGCCAGAGCCCCCGAGACGGAAACCTTCAGGCAAGGGTGGAAAGTGAGTTGAACAGTTTTTTGTGCAAAGTTGAAACTCTTTAGAAAACCGAAGATGGAGATTGAGTATGAAGACGATGACGAAGAGGAGGAGGAAGAGGTGAAGAAGAAGCCCAAAGGAAAAGGTGAGTGAGATTCAGTTCAGTTGTAGAGACACGCTGGTCTACAATCATACACGCCCCCGTCTCATCAATTTGAAAAAGTTTCAGATTGTTCAGTCTTGGACTGAAACCTATTTGAAATTACCGAGTGCCACATTTGCAGAAGAAAAGGCGCCCTCAAAGGAGAAGACGAAGGAAGAAGAGTCTGAGGAGGAAGAGGAGGAAGAAGAAGAAGAGAAGAAGGAGGAGAAGGAGAAGGAGGAGCGCACCACAGCCAAGTATATCTTTGAAGCGCCCACTGAGGTGCCCACTCCTGAAGGTGAGCGACGCATTAATTGCTTTCGCATCGTTGTCTTATTGGTGACATTTCTCAAGAAGTGCCCCTGAACGGCTAAAACTCGCACCATTTCTAGACTCGAACTTCGCCTTGTTCGCGGTCTTCGGTCTCATCATCATTTGCATCCTCATGGCGGGCGTCGTCTGGAAGTTCGAACTTCACAAGAAACTGTTCCGTGCCAACTACGACACCGTCGCTGGAGGATAGTCTCGTCAACAACAAAGTTTCCAGTGAAAAGCGTGCTTTCCAAAAGTTGATCTAAGCCTTGATCTCACTCTTTTCTCCCCTTCTCTCTCCAGCTCGAAAAGGTTCCGAAGGGAGCACCAAGGCATTAAATACGAGTAGTGAGCCCGTTGTGTTTTCTTCGCCAATCAGATATCATTCTTGGTATTTTTTTCTCTCCAACAAGTAGTATTTATTTAATATAAGAAAACTTTTTTCAAAAGCTGACTTCCCATCGCAAACGACCTGCCGCCAAAAACTAACAGTGTTCATTCGATTCTTTATTTCGTTTAATTTTAATGCTTAACGATCTAAATTATTACGTTCTTTTTTTAAAAATCAATTTCATCATTTTGATGAAAATGAATGTTGCTTAGGAACGGAAGAATGCGCTCTCTGTCTCACATCTAAGGTGATGTTATTCACTTATTGGATCTCCCCCTCCTCCTTCCTCCTCGGCCCTCGTCGTTTTTGGGCAAATTTGGCATTCTTCTATTTATTTATTGCGACTTCTTTCGATCTCATTGAGCATCTCATGATAGCAGCAGCAATAAGTTCTCAATAGCGTGATTCGATTTTGTAATTAGTCTCTGCAGAGTTGGCGTATAATGTTTATTCGGTTAGCACTCAGAATAAAGATAACAACACACCAATAAACTGTCGTGATGGACCTATAGTGCGGGGATTTTTTTGTTTTGCTACGAAAACATTAGGCAGGTGGTTTTTGAAGCAATCGAAGAATCTTTAACGACACGCAAAGCAATCACAGTAAATGCAATACTGGTTACTTTGTTGGCCAACGGTCTCCAACAAGCACATATCTCTCGGAAGAGAAATGGCTTGTCGTGCAAGAACGCTTCGCGGCCTGTACGAGAAAGATACTAGCCAATTTCAGGCTAGGCTTCCTTCTCCGCGCTGGGAGAATAAAGTTATAAAGTTTACACAGGAGAAATTCCAAGAATATGATTTTTGAAGAATGAGAATTTGGCGCATTTGACTTCTTTGACAACAAATTGTGTCGTTTTCTTCACCTCTTGGAATTTTTCCACTGCGGCGGATTTTATGTGAGTGAGTAAGCTTCCTTTCTTTGGTCCGTGACCTTTGGTGAAATCGGTAAAGGTTGTGGTCACATCGTGGAACCGTGCCACTTTAGCTCGAATTTTTGCCTGTTTTCCGGCTTGATGTTGTGGAATGCAAGAGGAGATCAATTTCTCTGCTGAAGCCAGCTTTTCATCTTCAATCGCAAGCTTGGTGACAACGGCCGTGATTTCTTGAACCATTGTGTTTGTTGTTTTGTCAACTAAGTTTTCCAAGTCGTATGCTAGAGTCTCCGGGCCACCAGCAAGGACTGAATGATTTTTCTTATGGCATTGCAGCTTTATTTTTGTTGTCAGATTTTCACAGCTCGAACTTCGTTCCATCTTTACGACGTCGTTGTTATTCCAGTCTTGAGTCTGCGTGGCGTGGTCTATGCATGTCGGCTTGGGTTGTTGAACTTCTTTCACGACAATATTCAATTCATCCGATGAAGGAATCGAGGTCTTTGTTGTTGGTGTGAGTTGTCCAAGGTCTTCGTCCTCGAATTTCTCCATTTTCTTTGCAATAGTTCCCATATTCATGTAATGCACGCCTTTTGCTTCATAATCCGCTTTTAGAGCTCGACGGAGTTTGATGCATAGGAAGGCGACGAGAACCAGCAAACAACACGTCAAAACCACGCTGAGAAATAGACTCTTTGTCAAAAATGATGTTTTTCTGTTTGGTTGCATTGTGCAGTTGGGCGGTACTGAAAGGATTGAATGTCATTTGTGCACACAAATAATTGACAGAACTTACCTTCCAGAAATTCGGTGCACACTTCGCAGTGTTCACCTCCAAATCCATCTGGGCATTCATAAGTGGAAGAATTCACTTTTCGTCCAAAGACACACTCAATTTCATCGCATCGAGCGCCCTTCCAGTGCTCATTGCATTCACAGCTGCAATCGTTTATTTAAATAAAAGAAATCCAAAAACCGTCCAGAATTGTCCCATCCGTTCTGGCATCCCCTCAGCGTCTCGCAATGTTCTCCCTCATAGCCATCGTCGCAGGTGCAGGTTTTCTCATCAAAGCGCAGTTTTCCATGTTTGCAATGACTGTGAAGCTTTGCTTGCTAGAGTTTTGTGGAAACCTGTTCGAGAAGAACTCGCAGTACTTCCCGTCATAACCCGTCGAACATATACAAGGCTTCTCTGGATCAAAATGGGGAAGATCCTGAGAAGACACGCCGTTATCTGCAAAGATTAGACTGAAAATAACCTTAACTTACAACAGCGTTCAAACTGACAACGACTCCCTTCACGATTTGGAGGGCACAAACAAGAGCCTGAGTTGAGTGGCGTCCCACCATTTGTGCATTTATGAGCTGGCGAGTCGCAGTTGCTGAAAGGAAAGCGTATTGAACTCAAACAACGCGCATTCTCTGTAGCACGTCACATGCACAACAACATCGCCATATTTAGCTTTCACAAACCTTCCGGTAAATCCCGGATAGCAAAGACATTTCATGTCGTAGTCTCTTCCTGGTACACTTACATTGGACATCGAAAAGCCATACACTAATATCAAAAGTTTATGAAAAACGTATTCTCTTACGGCAGTTGCAGTCGTTAGGTGAAGTGCAGGGATCGCTTTCATGATTCGCCCCGTAGCTTGGCGTCAAGTCGAAGAACAAGATGACTAGGCTGACGTAAAGGCGAGAGATCATTGCAGGCAAACGTCGGAATTTTGTTTTAGAGCCTGCAAAAAATCTCAGAGTGTGTTTCTAAACGGTCTTACCGCTTGCTAATCGTCCAACATCAGCCGTTGACCGAAGTCGAATGAATTATGAAATGGCAGGCGCACAAAAACAAATCTCTTTTGTTATTGTAAATGGATGCCGAAAGGCGGTGTGGAAGAGAAGACCCGTGACAGAAATGGGCGCCTTGCGTTAGCTGATAAGGCTCGATTGCTTGCATGATTCCTGCCGCCAACTGACAATTTGTAAGAATTTTGTAAGATATCTTTATTTGGCATTGTATGTATTCCTCTCTTTGGCACCCTAAATGATTTGTCACAAAAGACTAAACACAAAGTTTCGTTCTCGATCCTCGTCCCAGTGGATTTGAGCCTCGAATTTGCTCCTCACAGCCGACCAGCGGCGTTTTCTTCTGAAAGGGCAACAAAGTCGATGAATAGACGAAATATCTCACTCAATTCTCTGCCTCGCCCTCGCCAGTTCCATTTCCTCCTCCGACGGCTCTCCTTCATCGTCGCTTGCAGCGATTGCTGAACGAAAGGCTTTCGGCACCTCGGATTCTTTTTCTTCGCTTGATTCTTCAGAATTTGGCGAAGACGGAGAAGAGGCGGATGAGCTGAAAATTGTCTTCTTTTTCATTTTCGGCGTTCTAAACCTTGAATCAGACGAAGTGATCTGATAACGTTGTGGTAATCTCTCGCTGCTATTTGAACGACTTCGATGTCTCGGAGTTGAAGGCCGCGCCGTCGAGCCGAACCGCGACCTCGCCAGTTCTCTCAACGTTCCCAGCAGCGAACCAGGACTCTCAACATGAAGATGCATGAAATTGCAATGCCCTCCACGACCACAGGTCCTGCAACGAAAACAACAATGACGTTGCGGTTACGGTAACTCATCAAGGCTCTAATGAAGGCTCGAGCTTACCCATTATCATGTTGACGGCAACGAGCCTCGCGGAAGTCACGAACAGGGCAAAGAGAGACGTCGAGGATGGAACCGGCGAACCAGCGACCAGCCAGGAGTTGACATGCTCGGTTCGCCGCGGCACCACAAGAGAACTAAAAGCTAAATGAGGAAGGAGGGCACGAACCTTGACATAGACGTGGCCGTGAAGATGTCCTCCTACATTGTCGCAGACGTGAATTAGCGCTACTCGCCCGCACGTCTCCTCCAATTCACTCAGAATCTGCGGAGGACATTCACTTTTTGGAAGTCTCCTACCTCGCTGAGAAACTCTTTCAAGAACAGCGCCTCCACATCTACAGGCAGAAGTTCCGGAATTCTCTCGTGCAACTTCGCCAGGCGATACATGTTCTTTATCAGAACAACCTATAACGTTGCCGCAGTTTATCTTTTTTATGAAGAAGTACGAACCCGACTCTTGGTTGGTGGAACATGAAGACGGGAGCATTTGTCGCCGTGTCGACAGGCGCCGATTTTCTGGTAGAACGTGCAGTGATCTCTGAAGAAGCTTCACGAAAATCGTATAAGTTAAATGTAAAAGAAGCATCCGTTGCGGCTCGTCTTTTGGCATTGCTACATACATACTTCATCTTTCCCGTCAGCTCTCACCTTTTACTCCCTCCGAGGAGAATCATTAAATGATAACAGATGTTAATAAAAAGGATTGCTGTTGAAACTTATGCAGTTGTAAAGATTGTTCATGCATCAAAAGATTCTCTCGAGCTTTCTCGTAATGATATTTCGAGAACGTGCAAAGAGAAGTCTCTCGGCTCCTTCATGCGAGCATAGACTCGAGGACGAGAAGAAGAAAAGAATTGTGCCTCTTGTCCTGGGAACCTCTTTTGACTCTCAAGAAGGCGACTTCTTGCAGCATTTCCAAGAATTTGAGCGGAAGAAACTGTGTTTCGAGGAGTTCGTAAGAAAACAAGCAATGCTGCTCTGCACTGAACTTCCGTCAGGCTTTCCACAAAAAAAAATGAATAAAGATTTCCTAGCTGCAATTTTCATCATTATTTGCTCACCTGAAATCGCTCTCTGGCGTTGACGATGAAGAGGACGACGTCGAGGGCTGACAATCATCTGACGACATCTTGCTTCACCCTGAAACACACTCAAGACTGGATTACGATTGTGGTGGAAGGCAAAGGAGTATTGACGGACACGCGCGTAAACAATCTTCAACAAGGAATTGACTGAATTTACAAACTCTTCAAAAACTCTCACGGAAGAAGACCTTGTGAAGAGTGACAAAGAAGGTTCAAAGGACCCAATGAATGAGGAAAGGCATCAGAGACCTCTTCTGATAGGAAGGAGACAAATCTTCTCCGACAATCCCAGACTCCTCTCAAGCCGAGTTGTGGCCGTGGCTGGCGGGTGAGGCCTGCGCATGACCGAAAGCGGCGCGTCCTCGTCGGCGCCGTCGCTCGCCGTATCGATCTCTCTTTTCTCTCCGACGAGTCACGGCTTCACGCGACCTCCTCGAGCCGGCCGACCACAAATGGCAGGGGATCTCTTCCCTCTCTTCACATGCCCGATTCGATTATCTGGAAAGGAAAACAAGCACAGACGGAGATAGAGGAGGAGGAGGGGAGAAGCCATCTGTTCAATATGTCAATTAAGAGAACGCCAAACATATCAGAGTTAGAACGATCACCTGGCAATGAGGAATCCTCGAAACGTATTCGCATGTAATGCTAAATCCACTAGTGCTTGCCTTGATTGTGCCGAAGACGTTTTGTTTTTGTTCTTTGCGTTGCTTCAGACGTACTGCGGAAGAAGGCATCAACCATTTTACCGAGTGGGTTTTATTCGATGACATTGAAACATGTTTAGCTTTTAACCATTATGGAAACATCTCTGCGGTTTAGCAAACGGTCTCTTAAAGTTCAACGATCTTCACCTCAAGTGTCTTGTCGAGAGATTTGAGATTCCATACAACCAAAGTACGCGACAACGGCTTGTCTGACATTTACCAACGTTCGTTCAAATTTTTCTTCAAGTTGTTTTTTGTTTGTTTCTTCTTCTTCTTCTCTTTTTGTTTGGGTGTTTTGCTATTGCCATTGGAAGCTATGACCACATTTTCACTTCAGAAATGTCGAGCGAGGTTTTCAAGCGCCTCATGTTCGGTATTCCGACTGCGAAGCGCAAGGACGGCGAGAAGCCAGCGGCGGATCTTCGACTGCGCGTCGTTCCGCAGGACTTTGAGCGTGACTCCGTCGTTGCAAGCAAGCCTGGCGACTCGAAGAACATCAATCAGGACAAGGAGAATGAAGTTGAAGGTCCTTTCTTCCCGTTTTGTTCTCGAACTGTTCAGATGTGACGGTCCTCTCGGGCACGAATCTGCTCGTGGATCGATCTGCAGCGAAGAAGCGAAAGAGGAAGCACGTGGACGCCTCTGATCCGGCTACCGAGGAACGAAAAAGACAAGAAAAGGTTTGTGATTCGCTTTCCTGTAAGGTTCTTCAGATAGCTCAACTCCGACGTGCCAATCGAATATTCACCTGGGGTGATGCGGTGACCGAACCCTTCATCGAGTTCGTCGACTTGAAGATCGACTCGCGTATCTTGGCCAATCTGGAGAAGTTCAAGATCCAGGAGCCAACTCCTATCCAGATGCAGGTTTCGGTTTTATTTTTTCCTTTTAAAACGAAACTTTAGGCAATTCCCGTGATGATGCAGAAGAGGAATCTTCTTGCTAGTGCTCCGACAGGTACGAATATTTCGCTATGTTTCACGTTTCGTCCTTCAATCGACTCAAGAAAATTAGCTTCCTGAAATGAAGACTTATTGAAACGAGTTCCATTTTCAGGTTCCGGCAAGACGCTGGCCTTCGTGCTGCCCATTCTCGTCGAGATTCTTCGACTTCGACGGCTTCCAAAGTACAAGGAGCCAAAGAAGTTGCTTGCCATCGTTTTGGAGCCTACAAGAGAACTCGCCAAGCAGGTTTCTATCAGAATCTTTGTCATTTTCTGCTTCAAGACTTACGAGAACTTCGTGAAGTTCAGCCAAGGTCTTCCCATTTCGACTGCGTTCTTCGAGACCGACGAAGTACCAAAGAATGGTTTGCTTTTAAACAAGTTTCAAGCTTCTCTTATTTAGTCGACATTTTGGTTTCAACACCAAATCGCGTTGTTCATCACTTGGAGTCGTTGAAGCTGGCGACTCTTCGCTGGCTGGTCGTCGACGAGAGTGATCGCCTCTTCGAGACCGTCGAGGGCGACTCGCGATGTTTCAGAAGTCAGGTAAGAACTTCTGGCTATTGGCGCTACGTTTAGACTTCTTCTTTTCGTTCGGTGTTCTTCGTTCAGTAAGACGTTATTTTCAGTTGGCTATCATCTATCGAGCTTGCAAGGGGAAGTTCACGCACCGCGCCCTCTTTAGCGCCACGTTCTCGTACGAAGTAGAGGAGTGGTGCAAGGAGAACCTCGACAACGTCGCCATGATCTGCGTCGGGGAAAGGTTTGCCTTCAACTGTCGCCTTATGTTAGTCCTGTAGGAACTCGGCCTCGTCGAACGTGACTCAAGAGCTGGTCTTCGGAGGCTCGGAACAAGGCAAGGTCTTCGCTCTGAAGCAACTCTTCTCGGGCAAGTTCGATCCACCTGCCCTCGTCTTCGTGCAGGTTTGTCATTTTGTTTCTGATTTTCTTTTCGTCTTCTAGAGCAAAGAGCGTGCTCGAGAGTTGGTCAACGCGCTTTCTTCGATCCCGGCGCCTTTCTCAGTTGCCTCAATTTCCAGTGAGAAATCGAAGGAGAAGGTGAGGATTTCTTTCTTTCCACTCTTCTTTCAGCGTGACTCGGTGCTGGAAGCGTTTCGAAGTGGCCGTGTCTGGGTGTTGGTCTGCACGGAGCTCATCGGTCGTGGTCTTGACTTGCCCGATGTTGGCCTCGTCGTCAACTTCGATCTCCCGACCTCTCTTGTTGCTTACATCCATAGAATCGGTTCGTTCAATTCTTTCTGTTTATTTTTCTCAATCTCTAGGACGAACAGGCCGAGCTGGACGTCACGGCCGGGCCATCACGTTTTTCACTGAGGCAGACATGAAGTTCGTCCGACCCATCGCTACCGTCATTCACCAAGCCGGTTTCTCAGTTCCAGAATATCTACTTAAGTTGAAGCCACCGACAAGGTAAGACTTCATCGTACTCATCAATCAAGTTTAATTTGTAGGAACATGAAGAAAGACCTGTTACGAAGAGCGCCACGAAGACACCATATCGCTCATCTCGAGAAGCGAGGAGAAGGTGGTCGTCAACTGAAGAAGTTCCCGAAGAAGAACTTGGATCTGAAGAAGAATCCAAGTGAAGGCGTCGCCGACAATGAAGACAAGAAGAAAACGAAGACGAAGAAGTTGAAGAAGACGAAGAAGACGGCTGACTCGGACGACGACGACGGTGGATGGACAGTCGTCAAGAGAAAGAAGGCCAAGAATGCTGACTGAATTTGTTTTCCTTCCTGTTGTTTGTTGGTTTCTGATTGTGAGAGTCTATTATTCTTGTTGCGAAAGTTGGTTGTTGGAATGAAGTCTATGAAATGACAAAGAAATGCACAACCAATAACAGTTTCTTCTTTCCGGACACATTACTAGTAGACTGAATCCATCGATGGGCATTAACACTGGAGGCATTGCAAGAACTCAACTACAGAGCTTTCCTTCTGCGACTTCTTTCTGAAATAGACGCCCAAAAAGCGGCGAGATTTCTTCAATCTATGAAGATTTGCCGACGCATTTCCTGAAATCGCCAGATTGCTGATGCAACATCTCAGCGTACTTAATTTCATGGCAAACCTGGCGCTACTATTGACAGCCGGGAAAGTGGGCTCGACTGACATTTCAATCGTGCACAGCACTCTGCAAGCTGAATCATGTTCGCTTTCGTCAATAAGGTCTACACTCGAGTGGTGGCCGATCCGCGTTTCGCGATGCAGACGGATGGAATGAAGAACTACATCCGCACCACCATTCTCGAGACTGCTGGAATGCCCGACGGTGGCAGCAGCGAGCGGTACATCGCTTCTCGAATGCAGAGGATGGGCAAGACGGACCGCGAGGCCTACATGAAGGAGCTCGTCGACCGCTTCTTCGAGCTGAGCATCGGCTGCGACAGCTTCGTCTTCAACGATCTCATTCCTTATTGTTGATCGTTGATATTTTGGAACGTTGAATAAAACAACAATTATTTGCGTGAAAGGAGCGAACACTCTCCTTTCACCAAAGAATAGAAACTTCATCTCCTCTTCAGATGTTCTGGACATCTGTCTACAAATGTTTGCCGTTTTAATTTTGTTCAGCTTCCTCTATCTAAATTGAGCTCTTCGTGGCATAAAAGAAGAGTGAAGCGAAGTGAAATCTCACGTGAACCCGCCGCGACTATCGCAATTCAAAAAGGCCGTGTCACTCGATGTATTGCAGCCGGATTCGACTCTAACGTGCGAGTAGCAACCGAAGAATGGACGGCGCTTTCGTCGAACTCTTCAACCGAATTCTCGCGGATCCAAGGATCGAGTCGCTGACGGATGAGCTCAAGGCGAACATGCGCTACATCGAGAAGAACATGGCGAAGTTCAAGGGCAAACTCGTCGCCGACGTGAAAGCCTTCAACGTGGCAGCGGAGAAGACTGGAGCGCCTGACCGCGAGGCGTTCATGAAGCGACAAGTCGACTACTTCTTCAAGCGCAGCGTCGGCCGCACCAACTTCGATGAAGTCGTGCTCGCTATAAATCCTTGACCTTTCCCTTGTTGAACTTGTTGAATAAACAAAGAAAAAAACCAAAAGAAAAAAATCGGTTTTAAGAATGTTCAAGAGCTTATCTTAATTAAGCACACCAACGGGCTTCCCCAACTCCCCGTCGGGCTTCCGCGCGAATCCCTGGGAATTGGCGTCCTACTCGTGGATGAGCAAATGCGCAGAAACAATTTTCGTTGTTTTAGTATGTATTGCGAAGCTACTCTTTCAATTGTGCAGTTTGCGATACTTGGCTCATTGTCAGTAAGTTTCAACTTCTCGGTGTGAACTTGGTGTGATTATTGACAGTTGGGACCCTTCAGTGTCTCTCTGAGTTGTCGCTTTCTTTTCGACTTTACATGCAATTAGCAACCGAAAGATGGACGGCGCTCTCGCTGAAATCTTCAACCAAATGCTTGCGGATCCAAGGATCGAGTTAGTGTCGGAAGAGCTGAAGGTGGGCATTCAACAGAAGCAGTCGGAAGTCTTGAGCGACGGCTCTCGACTGAAGCTTTTCGGCGACAGCCTGCTCAAGGAAACAATGGAGGGCCAGACCGACCGTGAGGCCTTCATCAAGGAAACCGCTTCTTCCAGCTCAGCGTCGGACGCGACGACCTTATGCATCCTCCGGCGCGACCTTATGCCTGTCTTTCTCAGTACTCCCGAACTTTCGACTGTGACACTTTTCAAACTCTTCTGAAGATACCGGCTGGCAATAAGGTCCCTCTTTTGCCAAAACCCTACTAGCTAAGCATTAATTGCCTTAAAACCGGCCAACGACTCATCCTTCGAAAGACCGTGCCCGTTCTTTGTAAATATGTTTTACACAGACGTGGCGTTTACGGAAAAGCCACGTCGACGCCACAATAACTTGTTTGCCTTTTCTGTCAATCTAGCCAAGAACCTTGCAACGACTTGAAATGATCAACAGTCACCTCGTACATCTGTTGCGGGGAACTTTATTTGATTTGCCGAAGGTTCTTTTCAATTACAAAAGACATTCAAAAGAAGGCAAATGGATGAAGAAGAAGTTTTTGATAGAGGCACAAGAGTGTCGGGGGGAGGGGGGCATCGGTCAGGTGAAGAAGAGGATCAGTGGTGGAAGCCTTGCCTCTTGAGCAGCGCGTCCTCCAGCTCGCGCTCCTTGAGGGCCGGGATGAGGAGCACCATGACGATGACGGAGTTCGCCACGAGGAAGAACCACATGAGGAGGAAGTCGATGCGGTGGAAGATGCGCTGCCACTCGCGGGTCGTCTC